>APFE030139960.1:94238-110604 GCA_000404065.3 Pinus taeda
GATGATCCTAACTCCTTCCCCTCTATCTATAAAAGCTTGTCCTTTTGCCTTTGACAAGCTAGTTCTAGTTCTAGTTTTCAAGTCCCAAAGTCTGAGAATTGCTAAGTTCATGCTGCAAGAAGCCTTCTTCATTCCCATAAGGCTAAATCTAAAGTGGGAAGATTCTTGTCCAAGTAACCAAGGAGAGAGAGGCTCGTTCCCCATTCCCAACAAGCTTTGTAAGACATGTGCTATTGATCACCCAACCAAAGGAGGATTTGACGTCAGAACTATGGTTGTATTCTTCTTTGTTTATCAATAATAGACGACTATCATTATGGTTCCACTCTTATTGTCTTTTGTAATTATGATTGACTTATATCCTTTCTGACTGATATATAGTTGCATCTATTGGATTTTATGCTTGTGTTTGTGTTGTTATTTGCATGTGCAGGTGTCCATTCACGGAGATCGTGGGGATCGTGACCAGCTGGAGTAAAGGAATGGGAGCGTCGACTCTTCTACAAGTACTAGTGCTGGAATCCAGGTAGGCCCTCATCATTGGTTTTTAATTTGCAATTAGGAACCTGCATGATAGCGTTGTTTGATTGTTGCTAGACCCCATTTGGGCTAGTAGGGATCGCCTCTGTCCGCAGAGGGGATTTACCTCAAAAACAACATGCAGATGCTAGGGGGCAGCCAGAAGGATCTATGCGAGCTGCAAATTCAAACAGGCATGATTCAAGCGAGCATAGGGAAAGCGAGCCTTGCACAAGGGAGCGAGAGTGTATTGGAGACAAAACGGACCCTGGACCTCAGCATCATATCCTTACTAGAAGGATCAGTCTACGCAGAAACAGAGGAAGATCGTGCTCTATTGGGCACAATCAAAGACATAGGGGTGAACTTAGCCACGCTACCAATTCAAACCCTCCATGCGCTTCATCAGGGGGTCTCAGACAAGCTTCAAATGAGAGAGTAGTGCACACTTGCAGTAATTAGTGAGGTTAAGGTAAACAATGAACACATATTCACTCAGAAAGTTTGTGCCCTTAAAGAAAAGGAGGCATTAGAAGTACGAAGTCAGAGACTAGAAACAGCAATTGCATAGGCGTGTAATTCAGCCCCAAAGTTACATATTTTGGAAGACGCTGCCATGACATCGAAGATCAAGAAATTAGCTACTACAGTCTGAGAATTAAAAGATGAGATAGGTAGAGTCACATTTGACTTCCAAAGGAAGATAACAAAATTACAGCTGATGCTACAGCCGACTACTCCACCTAAGGTCAGGGAGTAGTGTGGTGTAGCCATCAAGGAGCACATGGCTACTTTGGAGAATGTAGTCAAAGGCTGTGACTTCCTATTTAACCATGCCATGGAGTTATGGGACACTTTGCAGGAGGACATAAACCTACAAATATTAAGTATAGAAATCAGAGAGGCCCAGCAAAATTATGATGAGATCAGGATGATTGCGCGCACATTGGCGCCAGTGCAGCGCTTCGAGCACCTATTGGAAGGGAAGCTGCTACAGGCACAAGTTTAGGAATTACAGCAAAAATAATCAATGCTAAAGGCTCGGCTTCAACCTTGGACAGAGGAGGCCAGCTAGATTTCTTAGACCATTCAAGAGAAACTAAAATCTCTGTAGCATACTCATAGGACCACGCAGCTTATGGTAGAGGGACCAACTATAGAAAATTTGGTCGAAGAGGTGAAGCAGGTTGCAGTACAAGAAATCATGGAGCTAGAAGAATTGAAGCAGGGTTCTAGAGCTCCACCACAAAGTAGAGAAGCCACCTGAGTGACTTGAGGGTGATTCACCATACTTGTGTTGGGAGCCTATTGGAATAGGGTCCCTAGGGTCAATTTTGGGTTAGTTTAATCAATTTTTTAGTATAATTTTGTAAAGAATGTAAAGTCTCCAAGAAAAGTGGAAGCAAAGCGCACACATAAGTAAGAGTCAAAGGGGCTAAAAAGTGATAGAATGGTTTTGAGACTCACCCATAGGCTGCAGGCCATCGTATTGTAATAGAAAGGCTATAAATATTTGAGTCATAGCGAGCCTGGAAGATAACCTTTGAAGAAGAACAAGTGTAAGGAAAAGTGTTAAGGTAGGAAAGCTTTGTTTTCCTGTACTTAGACGAAATGGGAAGGCTCCTACAGCTGAGTGCGCGGAGACCTTAGCAAGTCTGCAGCTGAGTGCGTAGGCCCCTGCAGTTGGGTGTGCAGGGCAAAAGAGTCTGTAAATTGAATGTTGAATCTAATAAAGACATATTTTGGACCGAATTTGTTGCATCTCTGCCTTGTTCTTATTTCTTTTTAATTTTATGAATCATCACTTAATAATCTATTTTCTATGAAATAAAGTGTATTCTTTGCAAGAATTTGTTAAATCATTAATATATATGCATGAAATGAGTAATTGATTGTTTTCGTGAAGATAGTAACTAGATCTGTTATGATAACTGTTCAAAATGGGTAGATCTGCATGAAGGCAGACCTAGGGTTGTTATTTACTGAGCGAAAGTTGTGAATCTGCTTCTTTTAGGTTTGATAAGTATGATCGCATACCTTCGCGAAGACCTGGACATCAATAGGATAGTGTTGTAGTAGTAGATAGAAGGAAGGTATAGATCTGTGTGATATCATATATGAACTATAAGGGTTTCAGAATACACATCACATGGTCTCTAGATGCAGAAACCTAGTTCTAGCATCCCCCAATACTACTTTGGGTGAGACTGCAGCCTACGCTACGTAGTTTGTTGCCAAACGGGACAGTAGCTAGGGTTTTGTTGGTTGGAATGAATAACTTTGAACTTGGGTCGAGCCCCCTTAAGCCAACATACATCAAAGGTTTGATGACAAGTAGGAATAATTCCATTGACAAATCTAAAGTTTGAGGCAAATAGCCCAAAATTTTGAAGGATTAGAACAAGTAAAAATATGGAACCTATGAACTTTCAATATGACCTATAGTGGAAGAAACAATAATAGAGATACTAAATCAACAACCATATCTTGATTTGGATTTAAACCCAATCAAAAACCAAGAATATCCTATAGAAACAAAGTACAACTTGTTCAGAGGAAGAAATATGAAAGAAGGTGAACAAGAAGTCCATACTAATGGGGAAGTGGAAATGCATGCATGAGATGATGAAGAGGTAACTTTGGATTTCCTATTGAAGACACTACTACAATAATACAAAGGAACAAAATCCATCTATCAGTTTTACCTCACTTCCATGGTATGATTACTAAAGACACTAATGCATTTCTATTTGAATTTGATATATTGTGTTGTACTTATGATTGTTTATATGAGCCATAAAAACTCAAACTATTTACTACCACTCTCGAGGACTCAACCTTGTGTTGGTTCATGGGATTGGGAGAAAACAGAATTCAAACACGGGATGAAATGCATAGTCTTTCTTAGGAAATACTAAGAGTATTGTAAGGTTAGATATTTAAGAGAAGAAATTTTGAAAATGACCCAAAAATATGAAGAAACTGTAGAGGACTACCTTGAAATATTTCTATACAATCTCCAAAGGATTAGGAAAAACAAGCTTGACCATGGCACCATTAGAACCATCATTTTATATTTTGAGAAGGTATTCAAGGGGTTAATCTAGATCTGGTAAGTGAATTAGAAATATCTTTTCTAAAGTTACTATATATGCAACAAGTGGTGCAACAAGAACTTAACTAGGACATTTACTAGAAAAAAATTAAAACTGGTCTTATTTGGTACTCTTAGTTTGCAATTAGATACTTTATGGATTAAGAAGAAATAGGAAGATGATAAACTATATCTTTTTGATTTTTTTCCTAGGTTTAGAAAGGAACACCCACTTAAAGAATGTCCTTTGGACAATATTAACATTTGTTTTAAATGTTCAAGGGAAAATTTAACCAAGAAATGTCCCTCTTTACCTGGGTTGAAGGAAGTTTACCAACGAGAAGACAAAGAAATAAAATAATTATGCACATTGGCACTGAGAAGACCTTGGTAGCCAACAACCTTGGGTATATCTTCAGACATTACATCACAATATTCTTCTTATTATAATTAGCAATATCAACTAGAATTTCAAAATTCTAGTGTCTTGGAAAACATGTCCTCCACAGTAGGTTCAAAGCTATCCTTGGAAACAAGGATGGTGAGGACCCAATTTTAGAAATATGCCTACTTACCATTACCCTATGCAATCCCAAAAACCATACCTTACACATCCATCCCAACAAACTTATCCATAATTATATCAAAAATCACGTCCCACACAAGCACAAACGCAACCAATGGCATAACCATTGCCACTTCCACAAATCAAACAATTGCAATTCTTGCATGCTCAACCCAAAATTAATCCAACTCAATTACCTTCCTAGTCATTTCCTAGCCCAAACAATAAAGTGAATTAGCTTATTTATAACACTAAGTCACCACCTTTTCATACCTATCTAATCACCCGTATGGAGTTACACGAAGTACATCTCAAGTCGGGGAGGGTGCTTGATCAAATATTTCTTTTAATTATTGAATAAAAATCAAAATAAGAGACCCCAAAACAAATAAATAATAACAAAATAAAGTATATCCCTTCAACATCATCGCTTTCCCAATCAACTAGTTTGCCTCCTTACCTAGAGAGGCTAAACTTGGACAAACACATTGATCACTTTGGACATGATTTTATGACATAATTGAAGAATGTCTAAATCAAAGCTCTCTTGGTAAAAACCATTAGGGACATCCCAATTTATGTAAACTATCAACGAAATTTGTTTGAAGAAACCAGGAAGGAAAAAAATGGAACCAAAAAACTATCTAGTTTATTAGAAAGATAGTAGATATTATGATAGGATAGCACTTCATAAAAGAATGTGTAGATCCTGGTAGTCCCATTGTTTCATTCCATATTAATGGAATCCTTGTCGTAAATTTTAATTGATTTAGGAGAAACATTCAACATAATGACCAAGCAAACCATGAAGCAACAACAATTGCTTAATCTACATCCTACACCCACTATCTTGGAGTTATCTAATAGATCTAAAATTAAAATTGAAGGTTATTAAATGCCATAAAAGTCTCCTTATACTCCTAGGTGTATATTATGGAATTTATGGTATTACAGACTAAAGCTTCCATGGGAGCACATCTCGTTATTTTAGGTAGGTCATGGTTGGCTACTGCAAATGCATTTATTAGTTGTTGATCTAAAAACATGGTTCTCTCACATGGTGTTTCTATCAAAAAAGTGACTAAATAATCACATGCAAAAACCACCCATGAAGATACCTTGTGGATTGATATCACTATTGACGATGAAGAAAATATTGAGCCTACCTTCATAGTTGATCAAATTGTGCAATTCAAAGAATCTACCAAAGAAAATTAGATCCAAAAATTTCTTGTTAATTTGGAACCTTTACATAATCTCGATCCTTTTCATTTTATTTTTTGTAAAAAATTTCAAGAAAGTTGTGATCCACCTAATCCATCTTCACTACATATTGTTTCATTATCCAAAAATATTTTGTAGTCTTGTATTATTCCCACTGAAATTAACCCAGGTAAAACCATACATATAAACTTGCAAATTGATCAATCTCAATAAGAACAATTAGTTAACATGTTGCAAAAGCATACTAGTGCATTTTCCTAGAGCTATCATGACATGAAGGGAATCCATATTGACACTTGTACACCATATCTATATTCAAGAAGATGTCCACCCCATTAGACAACCTCTAAAATGAATGAACCCGATCTTAAGGAATTTATTAAAGAGGAGTTACAAAATTTGTTCAAATAGGGGATTTTTGAGGTCTAAAATAGGCCTCCTAAGGAAATTATAAAATAATAGTGGAAATAATAAAATAAGATTGATTACATCATCAAATTTTAGAGGCAAAAAAAGAAAAAACAATTTTTTCAATTTATATCCCTATGGGTTTACTTAAATTTCGAGCAGAAACACTGGTTGGATGCAAAATTTGTTCCTCATCCAAGGAGTACCCATGTTGCATACTTTCAATGGACTCTACTACATGAAAAATGTGATTGTAATCATGTGTTTTCATGTATTTGTCATTTTTCGTGTAGTATAGTCCATCGAAAGTATGCAACATGGGTACTCTTTGGATGAGGAATTAAATTTTGCATCTAACGAGTACTCCCGCTCGAAATTTGAGTAAAACCTTGGGGAGATAAGTGAAAAATACAAGTTGAAAAAATAGTTTTATTATTTTACTATTTTTTAAAATTTTTATTTTTGTACTCCAAAAATAGTGAATCATCCCCCATGGTTGACACATCAACTTGAATCCTATTGGTTCTTATAAAGTTTATTTTTGTTGTACATTTTTCTTAGGAGGCCCATTTTAGACCTCAAAAGTCCCCTAATAGTAGATGCTAATTTTATATATCCTATTTCAAATAGCAAGTGAGTTTCACCCCAAGTAATAGTGCCTAGATAGAATAGTAAGTAGAGGTTTTCCATTGACTACAAAGAACTTAACAAAGCCACTCTAAAGGATTATTTCCTCTTTCCTTTTATTGATCAAGTTTTGAATACACTAGCTAGTAAAATGTAATTCTCTTTTCCTGATCGTTTCAGTGGTTATAACCAAATATAGATAGTACTTTAAGATCAATATAACACTACCTTTGCATGCCCCTAGGGAATATTTTCTTGTTGATTATTTATCTTTAGATTGTGCAATGCTCCAGTTACCTTCTAGAAAGCAGTATTAGCCATATTTTATGATAATATTCATGATTTTGTTGAGATTTATATGGATAAATTTTACATGTATGGTAACTATTTTGATGAAGAACTAAATAATTTTGAGAAGGTTTTGATAATATGTTGATCAAATAACCTTACTTTGAGTGATGTTATGTGTCGAATGATGCATACTGTAAGTATTGTTTTTTGATGTCTCATATCTTCTGCAGGAATTGAGGTTGATCTCGCTAGATTAAAGTTATTACTAAGTTACATGTTCCAAAGTATCCAAAGGATGTAAGAATATTTTTAGGTCATGCTAGTTTGCATAGGATATTTATAAATAATTTCTTGAAAATAGTCACTCCTTTGTTTAAATTTATTAAAAGGGATACTCACTTTTCTTGGTATAAACATTGTGAAGTTGCTTTCGAAGGATTAAAAGACAAACTTACTAATGAACTTGTCTTGAGGGCACCTGATTAGTCTGTTTCATTCCATATTTCAATGTATACCTCATATAAATCCCTTAGAGTATTTTTAGGAAAACAAGAAAACCAATTGCCCTACGCAATTTATTTTATTAACAATAATCTAACACCTGTTGAAATGAACTACAGTCGTAGAAAAATATTTTTTGGAATTCATGCATGCAATCAATAAATCTGGGAACTATATCACTGGGTATGATTCATTCATATATACCAACCATTTTTCCATAAAATATTTAATGAATAATCCTATAACTAACGGTAGAATCACTAGGTGATTTTTGTTGTTACAGGAGTTCAACATTACTATTTTAGATAGACCTAGAAAAGCTAATCTGATAGAAAATTTTCTTTTTAGGATTCATAACAAAGGATTAGAGGCTCCTATAAATGATGATTTTCCTAATGAACACTTGTTTGCTATGTATGCTAATGTTCCTTGGTTTGGAGATGTAGAAAATTATTTGGCTACAAAGAAATTATCATAGCTTATCTCGCCTAGTGAGAAACAAAGAATCATCAGACTCAGTTCCTCTTCTTTCTAGATTAGAGGAAATATCTTCCACACAGGTCCTAACATGATCAAAAAAAAATGTGTACATCAAGATGAGATGTTTGGAATTTTAAAAGCATTTCATTTTGAACCATGTGGAGGACACTTTGTTGATAAAAGTACAACCTATAAAGTCCTTTGTTTAGGATAACATTGGCCTACCCTTTTTATAGGATGTCAAAGAGTATGTTCAAAGATTTAACAATTTTCAATCAAATGGGACATCTCGTACAATCTAGAAGAAAAAATCCCCTCTAACCATAAGTACTCATTGAGCCATTTGAAAAGTGGGCTCTAAACTTTGTGGGATCAATTGTTGCAGCATCAAAGAAAAGGACATATATTTTAGTTTGCATTGATTATGTAATAAAATGTGTAGAAGACAAAGGTATTTTCCATGCTATAGTTGTTGAATTTCTATTTGAGGATATTTTTACCTATTTTGGTGTGCAAAAAAGGAACACAGTTCATGTGATAGCCCTTTCTTCTACCCCTATTGTAAATGTCACTGTGAATTGTAAATCATCTAAATATTGTGGAAATGTAACATAATGACTGGGTTGGAGGAGTGGACACATATTCAGGGGTATGAGGAGAGGAGTCACTTGAGAAGTTATTAAACTTAGGTTATTTCATTTAATATACTACAAGTTCCCTCGCCGATTTTAATGGTTTGCACAGCAGGTAGGGAGGTGGAGTATGGGTTCCCTGAGATAAGGATGAATCCCTTACCACCTTTATCTTGGGAGGGCGCTTTGGGTGGTAAATTCACAAGAGACAGACGAGGATTCAATAGAAAATAGGTTTATGGGAAGAAAACATGGGGGTCAGCTAGACGAGGGCATATAAAAATGAACTACATGTTTTGTGTACAAAGTATGTCAAGATGTGCATATGATGCAGGAGCATGTGACTTGGAGGGAAAAATCTTCAAACTTATTCCAAAAATCCAAAAAAATCTACAGGCAAAGGAGTGGGGTCCTTTAGCCATCAATTTCCAAGCTTTTCTAGTTTATCATAAGGATAGAATCTAGGGATAAGATCATGTTGTAATAATTGTTGTATGGATAAGTTGTACTGGAGGTTCTCAAGGGGGATGTCTCGCAGAACTGTTAGTCATAATAACTAAGTTTCTGTTTTAGGAACCGGTTGCTAAAATGAACCAGTAGATATGAAATTGGCATGCTATTGTAAAGGGATTGGGGCCGAATGGGATCTATCTCTTATTTTCTGAAGGAAAGAAGAGTACATCTCTATATTGGTTGATCCCGGAGACATTTTCATCTTCGAAACCCTCCTTGTGCATTTGAACTTATGGTTCTCTATTGATCTGGTATTTTATGTGTAATTTTGGCTTTATGCAGTGTTATCTCCTAAGTTCTTATAACAGTGATTCAACCTTTGTTTTCCAATTAATACCTTGATTAAAGTTTGGTTGAGTGTTTTCCTGTGTATCAGCGTGTCCTATTTTCCTTATAAGCATTATTGAGTCCCGCAGGTGGAAACTCGGGTTTACACTATAAAACTATGAAAAACTTAGCTGGAGTGAAGTTCCAAACCTGAAATCTTATTAAATCTGGCTCATACCCGTATCGGGTCCGAATCATTATCGCATCGCAGGACCACAATGGAGTGGGAAGGACCTTTGGAATCACCGAAGTCCAAAACTCTGAATAGCACGGACCCGAAATACAATAGAGAAGGGTGGATAGGTTGTCAGGTCCGTGAGGCTTATCGCTTCGCAAGACTGGAGCGAGAGGAACCTAGCATTGGAGTATTGAAATCACCGATAGCGATTTCCGAGAGCTCACGTGTTATCGCATCAGGGAAGGGCTATCAAAAGGCTGATAGTTAAAGTGTTGTAGTGTTAATCCGTATAGCACATTTCTTTGAAAACCTTCACTAATAGTGTATGTTTGGGTATTAATATTTCTCTTTGTAAACCCACCAATAGTGTAATTCTTGGGAATTAGCACTACGACCATTTATAACTACCGATAGTGTATTTCCACATGTAAACACACTATAGTAGTGTTAAAAGCGTCGATAGTGTATTTTACATACAATAGTATTAAATCCATCCAAAAAAAACCCTCCAATAGTGTATTTTGTAATTCCTATGGAATTACCATTTCGATAGTGGAAAAGAAGCTGTGTTGTGAAATTTGTTCTCACTAACAAGGGTTGGGGCGATTTAGAAGGAAAACGTGATGATTTTAGGAAAAAAGGGAAACATATGTACAGTTTGTCTAGAAATAGATGACTGATACTCCAGTGCAGGAAGAAGAAGGAACTCCACCAAAATTAGAAGAGATTATATCAGGTTTCGGCCATTTGTCTATATTGCCTGCACCCAGGCCACCATTAGTGGTATCAGAGCAACCTATTGACATTGAATTGAATCTCATAAGCAAGAGAAGGAAAGTTAATATGGCTTTTAGAGTTGGAAGAGAATGAGGATGTGGTGGAAGAGGATGGCCAGTTGCAAATGTTGAAGTGATGGAAGTTTTGCAACAGATGCAAGCTAGATTGGATGCATTAACAACAGGGAGAAATATAGATGATGGAGATGTTAGTGAGCCCGAGGTTGAAGCTGCAAAGGAGGAAGCTATAGTAGTTACTCCTGAGATGATATTCTTCCAGTCAGTGTTGAGATCCACAGCTAGGCCAAAGACTAAGGTTTCAATATATGAAGGAGGAATGAATCCAGAAGAATTGATAGACTAGATTAATGCCATGGAGACTATGAAGAAACAGAATATGAGAAGAAATTAAAGTTTTTTGTCACCAAGCTAAAAGGCCATGCAGCACTTTGGTGGGATGGAGTGCAAGCAAAAAGAAAGAGACTTGGAGCAACCTATCAAAAACTGGAGCAGGATGGTAACAAAGCTATGAGGTAAGTTTTTACAAAGTAATTATCAGCAAACCTTGTTCAGACATATGTGAAATCTTAGATAGAGGTCTATGACAGTGAAAGAATACACAGAGGAATTCTATAAGGTAAGCATAAGAGCTGGAAAAACTCAGGATACAAATGAGAAGGTGGCTAGTTATGTGAATGGTCTTAGGATGGACATTCAAGATGAGATAAGTATATTGTCTCCTAAAATAGTAGAAGAAGCTTATTATATGGCACTAAGAGCTGAAGATGAGGAAGCAGTCTGCCGGAGGGAGAGGTACTTTCCGAGGAAGGGGAAGTCAAGGTGGTAGAGGAAGATCTACAGCACCTAAAGATGGAGCTAGCAGCAACTAAACATAGCATGCACCCACAGGAGGCAATGCAAGAGGCAGAGGGAGTTTTTCTAGATGAAGAGGAGGTACAGGAAGAGGAAGAGAAGTAATATGTTACAGATGTAACAGCTTGGGACACGGAGCTTTTGAGTGCCCAGAGAAAGTAGAAACAAGTCAGAGGAATGTAATTCTTGCTCAAGCTAAGGGAGAAGCAATAGCAACAGTAGTGATAGAAGAAGAAAATATGCCAGAGAGAGGAGAATCTTTGGTATTTCATAAAGTTTTCCTCAAGCTAGCAAAGGAGATAGTTGAACCATCACAAAGAAAGACTTTATTCAGAATGGTGTGTAAGGTTCAAGGGAAATGTTGTCAAATGATCATTGATAGTGGCAACACTGATAATTTGGTCTTTACAGAAGTGGTGGAGAAATTGAAGCTGAAGACAATGAAACATCCAACACCTTACAAGGTGTCATGGTTACAAAAGGGACATCAATTGTTAATGAATGAACAGTGTGAAGTGGAGTTTCAGTTGGGCAAGTATAAAGATAAAATTGTATGTGACATGATGCCAATGGATGTGTGTCACATATCACTTGGAAGACCTTGGCAATATGACAGAGGAGCTATGCACGATGAGAAAAGAAACACCTACAAGTTTGGAAAGGACGGTGTCAATCATATGTTGCTGCCTCTGCAAGAAGAAGATGCATCAGGAAAGAAGACTGATCCAAAAACTATGCTACTAGGAGGAAAGAAATACTTGAAGCAGATTGAAGAGAATGAGGTAAATTTGTTGTAATTTGCAAGCCCAAGGTAATAATGACTTCTACTAAAGTTTCTAATTTACCCATTGAAGTTCAAGAAATGGTGGAGAACTATTGTGATATTATTGTTGATGAATTGCTTAATGAGTTACCACCCTTTAGAATAATTATCCATCATATAGATTTGATTCTTAGAGCAAGACTACCTAACAAAGTAGCTTACAGAATGACTCCTAAAGAAAATGAAGAGGTTAGGAAGTAGGTGCAAGAATTGCTTGACAAAGGGTTGATCAGAGAAAGCTTGAGTCCTTGTGCAGTACCAACAGTATTGAGTCCAAAGAAAGATGGAGGTTGTAGAATGTGTACAGATTCAAGAACCATCAATAAAATCACAGTCAAGTATAGATTTTTGTTACCTATGATTAAAGATTTAATGGATTGCTTGAGTGGAGCAAGGTATTTTTCAAAACTAGATCTTAAAAGTGGGTATCATCAAATAAGGATAGAGAAGGGGATGAGTGGAAAACTGCCTTTAAGACAAACGAGGGATTGTATGAGTGGAGAGTAATGCCTTTTTGGTTGTCAAATGCACCAAGTATGTTTATGAGACTCATGAATGAAGTTATTAAAAAGTTTATTGGTAAATTTGTAATAGTATATCTGGAGGATATATTAGTTTATAGAAGGTCTAAGGAGGAGCACATAAGACATCTAAATTATGTCTTACAAAGGCTACAACAGGAGAAATTATTGTTGAATTTGAAGAAGTGTTCATTCATGAAAGAAGAGCTGATGTACTTGGGTTTTGTTATTTATGCTAAATGACTGAAGATGGATCCAGAGAAGATCAAGGCAATCATGGAATGACCTTCACCTAAAAGTGTTTTTGAGGTAAGAAGTTTTCATGGTCTTGCTAGTTTTTATAGGAAATTTATAAATAATTTTAGTAAGATCAATGCTCCTATTATTGAGACCATGAATAAAGATAAACAACCATTTGGATGGACTGTTGAATCAGAAAAGAATTTCCAGCTATTGAAGAAGAAGATCACTGAAAAGCCTATTTTGGTTCTACAAGATTTTATTAAACCTTTCCAAGTGAAGTGTGATGTCAGCGGAGAAGCTATTAGAGGTGTATTAAGTCAGGAAGACA
Organism: Pinus taeda; assembly: GCA_000404065.3. Taxonomy (NCBI): domain Eukaryota; kingdom Viridiplantae; phylum Streptophyta; class Pinopsida; order Pinales; family Pinaceae; genus Pinus; species Pinus taeda. Next base: position 107,162 of record APFE030139960.1, read on the forward strand.
GACCTATAGCTTATTTTAGTGAAAAGTTGAATGATTCAAAGAACAAGCATTCTTCTTATGATAACGAGTTCTATGCAGTTGTGCAGTCATTGAAGAAATGGAGGCATTATCTAATGTCAAAGGAGTTCATACTATTCAGATAACCATGCACTACAGTATATTATGCAGCAGCCAAAGCTTATCAGAAACATGCCAAATGGGTAGAGTATCTTCAAGGTTTCCATTTTGTCTTGAAGCATATAAATGGCCAATCAAACAAAGTTGCAAATGCCTTAAGTAGGAGAAGTGTATTATTTCAAGAGAGTCAAATCTACGTGTTGGGTTTTGATTTTCTTAAATAATTGTATGAAACAGATCTAGATTTTAAAGAGGCATTTGAAGCTTGTAAAAATCCTATTTTGGTGGATAGGAGTAAATGGTTGGATTACTTCTTACAAGATGGACTGTTGTTTAAGAGAAATCAATTGTGCATACCAAACTGTTCTATGAAGGAGAACTTAATCAAAGAGAAAGATAGTGGAGGACTTGCAGGACATTTTGGTGTAAAGATGACTTATGAGCAATTAAACATATTTTATTTCTGGCCGAAAATGAAATCTGAAGTGGAGAAGTATGTGAAAACTTGCAAAGTCTATCAATATGCAAAGGGAAGAAGCCAAAACACAGGTTTGTATGTTCCATTACCAATTCCAGATAGGCCTTGAGATATGGTAATTATGGATTTTGTTTTGGGCTTACCAAAGACTCAAAGAGGTAATGATTCAATTTTTGTTGTAGTGGACAGATTTTCAAAAATGGCACACTTTATTCCATGCTATAAAACTAGTGATGCTTCTCACATTGCTAATTTGTTTTTTAAGGAGGTTGTAAGATTGCATGGGTTGCCTAAGAGTATTGTCTCAGATAGGGATTCCAAATTTGTTGGACATTTTTGGAGGACATTATGGAAGAAGTTGGGAACTAAACTAAGTTTCAACTCTTCCTATCATCCACAAACTGATGGATAGACTAAAGTTGTGAACAGGAGTTTGGGCAATCTTTTGAGTCTTATTGCAGAAAAACCAAAGCAATGGGGTCAAGTGTTGGCACAAGCTGAATATGCATATAATGACTCACCTAACAGGAGTACAAGACAAAATCCATTCCATATTGTTTATGGAATGCATCCAAGAGGAGTATCTGAGTTAAGAAACTTGGGAAGAGATGAGATGAGAAGTGCAGGGGGAGAAGATTTTAATCAATGAATGAATTGAATTGATTTATATGAGCAAAATGAAGCTCAATAAGTAATACAAAGATATTTATAGTAATAGAAACATCAGGTTTCTATTAGGAAATAGAAACAGCCAGTTTCATCTAAGAAACTGCTAAAAAGATAAAAATAGCAACATCTAATAAGAATGAGCATTAAACACTAAATAGTATTATTCTGATACCCTCCCTTAATACTCAATCTATTTACAACACCAATAGACCCTCTGAATTTTACAAACTTATCAGGACCAAGAGGCTTGGTGAAGATCTCTGCAGGCTGCTCCGTTGTGGGAACATATCGCAACTGAACAGATCTGTCTTCAGCAAGCTAGTGAATGTAGTGGCAATGGGTTTCCACATGCTTTGTTCGTTCATGAAACACTGGATTCTTGGCAAGTTTGAGCACTCCCTGATTATCACAAAACAAGGGAGTAGGACCTGTCTGGGAAACATGCATATCCGCAAGCGTACGTCGAAGCCAAACTGCCTCACAAGATGCTTGAACTGCTCCATGATACTCTGCTTCTATTGAGGAGAGAGCCACTGCCTGCTGCTTCTTACTAGTCCAGGTGACAGCACTGGATCTTAGAATAAACACATACCTAGCTGTAGATTTTCGGTCATCAACCGAACCAGCCCAATCAGAATCTGTGTAACCACTGAGCATAGGATCAGAACTTCGAGTGTATAGGAGTCCATAATCAGGATTGCCATGCACATATCGTAGCACACGCTTCGCTGGTATCCAATGATCAGCCTTAGGAGCTGACATGAAGCGGGAAAGGTAGCTCACTGCAAAACTGATGTCAGGTCTAGTGGCAGTAAGGTAGATGAGGCTGCCCACTAATTGCCTGAATAAAGTTTCATCCATAAGGGGAGAGGATGACTGAGCTAAAAGTTTGAGCCCTGGTTCCATAGGAGTCATGGCTGGTTTGCAATCCTGCATTCTGAACCTGTCCACAAGATTTTTGGCATACTTGGACTGAAAGAGAAAGATGTTGTTCTCAGTCTGCCAGACTTCAACCTTCAGACAGTGATGAAGAAGTCCCAAGTCTGTCATATCAAAGGTGTTTCATAAGTCTTGTTTGATCCCATGGATCAAATGTGTAGAGTTGCCAATAATGATAAGGTCATCCACATAGACAACCACAAACAAAATATCATCACCAGTATGCTTGATATACAGGTTTGCATCAGATGGGCTTCACTAAAAGCCATGATTTGTCAGATACTAATCAATTTTCATGTACCAAGCCCGAGGAGCTTGTTTCAATCCATAAAGTGCTTTAATCTACACACTTTATGTTCTTGACCGGCAACCTTAAATCCTGAAGGTTGCGTCATGTAGACTTCTTCCTATAAGTCACCATTTAGGAAAGCACTCTTTACATCTATCTGATGAACTTTCCAATTGAACTGAGCTGCTAGGGCAAGGACAAGCCATATGGTACTCATCTTGGTTGTAGGAGCAAAGGTCTCCTCATAGTCGATGCCTTCCTTCTGTGAGAACCCTCGAGCAACAAGACGAGCTTTATACTTGTCTAGGGTTCTGTCAGCTTTGTATTTCACTTTATACACCCATTTGCAGCTGATGGGCTTTTTCCCTGTAGGAAGATCAGAAAGGGTCCACGTGTGATTCTTCTAAAGACTCTGGAATTCAGCTTCCATACCATGTTCCCACTCAGATGTACCCTTAGCCTCTGAATAGGTTTGAGGCTCAAAAATACTGTGTAGGTTAGCCATAAGAGCAAAATTTACTGTAGACTGTTGTTTGCTCTTATGTCTAGAAGTTCTACCTTCAAGGAGCTCATTATCCTGGAGATCACCAATGGTTTTAGCCCACCATTTAGGCCGAAGAGTAGAGGAACCAATATCAAGAGGAGGTGAAGAAGGCTCCAGAACAATAGGAGCAGCAAGAGGAGGGTTATTTTCCGGAGGAAGCTCAGGTAGTGTATTATCAAATATTGATGTTGCATCATCCCTCCCATCAGGTGGACCTACCGGAAGAAGAACACTGTGAGGCTGATCCTCAGAACACTGCTCAAAAGGAAAATACTAAAAGAATCCTCTGTCTTCATCAAATACTACATCCCGACTGAAGCTAAGACAACCAGTGGCTATATCTATCAGCCTATAGGCCTTGTGATGATCATTGTACCCTGTCATCATGAGTTTCTGGCTTTTCGAAT
>APFE030139960.1:121964-152214 GCA_000404065.3 Pinus taeda
CCGACGGTCACGATATGTAGGGATCCGACGGTTCATTCCCTCCTCGGTATTACCGACACTTGATCCGTGGCTTGACACCCGATTGGTCCATGAATTCTATTTAAAGCGCATGGAGGGTCATTTGTAGGTTAACCGTGCATGAGAGAAGCTTATGTAAATTTTCATTCTTTTATTAATAAGTAAGTGTTCCAATGGATAGATCGGAATATCCTAACACTTAGCAACTGGAATCCAAACATATGCAACTGAGCCAAATACTTTGAGGTGACTGATCTTAGGCTTACGGCCAAACCAAACTTCTTTTGGAGTCTTCACCTTAACAGCCTGAGTAGGTGATCAGTTAAGAAGATAGACAGCAGTGAATACTGCTTCAGCCCAAAATTTGTTTGGAACACTCCTGTGTTGTAACATGGAACGAACCATTTCAACAACCGTACGGTTGCGGCGTTCGACAACATTGTTCTGCTGAGGAGTCTAGGGTGTATTTAACTGGCGTTTGATGCCATGAGTATCACAGAAGTTGGAAAAATAAGAAGAACAAATTCCCCCCCCCCCCCCTCCCCCCGTTATATAATCCTAAGAGTCATGATATTACAGCCAGACTCTTTTTCAACTAAGGTTTTAAACTTCTGAAAGGTACTAAATGCAACAAATTTATATTTTAGAAAATACACCCACATCTTTCTACTGAAATCATCTACAATAAGCAAAAAATATTTGCAACCAGTAATAGAAGATGTATTCATAGGACCACAAATATCAGCATGAATTAACTGGAGTACCTTAGATTCGCGCCAACATTCTCCATCCTTGAATGAAGACGGATGTTGCTTGCGAACTTGACAGGTGTCATATACTCCCAACTTCTGAGTCTGAATATCAGGTAACCCTGACACAGGTCCCTCCCGAGAGAGCTGAGAGAGATACTGCATGTTTAGATGCCCATATCGCTGATGCCACAGAGTGCTGATGGGAGAAACACAAGCTGCTAGAGCCACTTCTAGAGAATCACCAATGTCAAGAAGCCTGTATAGACCATGATCCTCTAGGCCAACAGCAACCATAAGACTAGTGTCCCTGTCGATAATGGAGCACTTGTGTGCACTGAACACTACATCAAGCTGAGGAGACTTCCTCATAATCTCGCTAAAAAACAGCAAATTAATTTCCATACCAGGAACATAGTACACATTCATGAAGATGAGTGTGCACCCACCAGACTGGATCCGAACTGTACCTTTTCTGACCACTGTGTACTCTTCACCTCCGTCGAATACTACTGAATCACTGAAAGGTGAGAAGTCAATAAACCAGTCACGCCTGTGAGAGAAATGGTGTGATGCACCAAAGTCAATGTACCAGGTCTGAATTCTTTGCCCAAAACGAGCTGGTCAAGATGTCAATATTCAAAAATGGTCAACATTCTCTGTTTCCAGATGTTATAATTGTTGTCATTAAAACGTTGATTGCCTTCCAACATCAGATTGGTTAGTGAGGCCATCTGCACATTTCCCAAGACACGGAAAACAACAAAGGAGTCTGGCACGGATTTTAATACAAATGTCGGTTGATCCGGACAAAAACTGACAGGCGTTAGAAATAAGATTCAAATCTGTTGACTTGAAAATTGAGGCACGGAAAACAATACCCCCAAAAAAATTCTGACAACTACCCAGTTGAGATATCATAAAACCCACATCAAATCTGTAATTGGAAAAAATTATCGACAAATGAAAAGGGTAAAATAACTTGGTTAAAAAAAAACCGAGCCACAAATATCAGTCCATAAGTTTGATATAATGCCCAGAATTTTCTTTAGCAAGTCATACAGGAACTCACCCTTCCCATTTACAATATACAAGATATAGTTGTAGAGAATTCCAAACCAACAAATAGGACTGAGGGATGACTGGAAGAGAAATACACTGCCCACAGATAGTTTCGAAACTCAGCCTCCATAGTATACTCCATGCACAATGGCAAAGATGGTTACACACACTCAGGGATAGAGGCAGGGTTGTCCTAGATTCAACCACAAACTTGCTCAGCAAACCAAGAAACCTTGAATTCTGTCCTAATAAGAAACTTGTCCCTTTTCAGCACTATAACTCAGCTCAATAATGACAGTGACAGCTTAGCTCCAAAACAACAGTTAATTTGTCCGTCTGCTAGCAAAGGAATTGTTCAGTCGGAAAGAGAACTCGGTCAGCAGGATTGAGGAAGGAAACTCGGCCTTACTGTTATGGCGCGGAAGCTTGACAAATTTGTGGGATTTCTCAGCTTGCAGGATGTGTCTCTCCGTTACACATGTGGATTGATCCTCCGCAGACTGAAGCTCCCACGCGGCAATTTTGAAGAAAAAAATTGTGAAAATCAGAGTACACTAATTAATCTCGGAAGAAGAAAAGCCAAAGTTGCACTCGCATTGCCGGATTCAAAAAATGGGATGTCTGGCTAATACGCGGGATATCAAAGAGCGTAGCTCTCATGCTGCCGGTCTGCAGCTGAAATGAAGACCAACAGTTCTGATACTGCCCGTATCTAACACCGCGGGATTCACAGCAAAGCATCCCAATCAGTTACGTTGAGATTTTAAAGCCCAGCAACAAAAAATAGTGAATGGTGATATCAATATTCCCTCAGGTGGCTTGAACGCATGACCTCTTGACACCTGTGTCACTGATCTCTTCGCTACCAGAATCTAAGTGCGTGGATCCGGTGATATAAGTCACAACAACTTCCCCCGTGCCTGAACCTCCAAAAGGTTACGCAGAACGGGATTCTGTAGAGAGCAGAGGTAGCTACGTGGTGCTTATTCATTAGAAACCTGCAATAGTGAACCACGACGCCCAAAGAAGGATAAAACGCAATGCCAAGAAAAAAAATTTAGACTCCAAGAACAATTTCGAAATGGAACGCGAAATTTTTCAAACAGTGAAAAATTATCTCGAAACAATACCGAAGCTCTGATACCATAATCAATGCATGAATTGAATTGATTTACATGAGCAAAATGAAGCTCAATAAGTAATACAGAGATATTTACAGTAATAGAAACATCAAGTTTCTATTAGGAAATAGAAACAGCCAGTTTCATCTAAGAAACTGCTAAAAAGATAAAAATAGCAACAAGTAATAAGAATGAGCATTAAACACTAAATAGTATTCTTCTAATATGTTTTGCTTCAAAAATGCAAGCAATACATGAACAAGTGAAACAGCAGTTGTAGGATAGCAACATCAAGTACAAAACCAGAGCAAACATGAGAAGAAGAGAGGTGAACTTTGAAGTTGGAGATTTGGTTTTAGCACACCTCAGAAAGGAATGGTTTACAAAGAGGGAGTATAACAAATTGAAGTTCAAGAAAATTGGATCGTGCAGAGTATTGAGGAAATTTTCTGCAAATTCCTATGAGATTGAATTACCCCCTGATGTTGGAATATCACCAATTTTCAATGTTTCTGACCTGTACAAGTATGAAGGTGAAACTGCAAATGATACAGAAAAGGATCAAGAGACCCAAGAGATTGACTGGGTAAAATAGTTACCCACAGTAAAGGAATTGCAGCCAGAAAGAATTCTGGAAAAGAAGGTGTTTAAGAAAACAAGGGGACGAGAGTACTTCCAATATTTGGTAAAATTGAAGGATCAGCCAACCACTGAAGCTACTTAGGTTACAGAAAACATGCTACAGAAAATAGGTAGTTTTGTAGATGAGCTCATGGATAGGAGCCCATGCAGAATTTTGTCCTCAGGAGTCTGATGCAGGAGCATGTGACTTGGAGGGAAAAATCTTCAAACTTATTCCAAAAGTCCAAAAAAAAATCTACTGGCAAAGGAGTGGGTCCTTTAGCCATCAATTTCCATGCTTTTCTAGTTTAGCATAGGGATAGAATCTAGGGATAATATCATGTTGTAATAATTGTTGTATGGATAAGCTATAGTGGAGGTTCTCGGATGTCTCACACAACTGTTAGTCATAATAACTAAGTTTCTGTTTTAGGAACCGGTTGCTAAAATGAACCAATAAATATGAGATTGGCATGCTATTGTAAAGGGATTGGGACCGAGTGGGATTTATCTCTTATTTTCTGAAGGAAAGAACAGTACATCTCTGTATAGGTTGATCCCAGAGACATTGTGATCTTCAAAACCCTCCCTGTGCATCTGAACTTATGGTTCTCTATTGATCTGGTATTTTATGTGTAATTTTGGCTTTATGCAATGTTATCTCCTAAGTTCTTATAACAGTGATTCGGCCTTTGTTTTCCAATTAATACCTTGATTAAAGTCTGGTTGAGTGTTTTCCAGCGTATCGACGTGTCCTATTTTCCTTATAAGCATTGTTGAGTTCCAAAGGTGGAAACTCGGGTTTACACTGTAAAACTGTGAAAAACTTAGCTGGAATGAACTTACGAACCTGAAATCTTTTTAAATCTGGCTCATACCTGTATCGGGTCCGAATCATTATCGCAACGCGGGACCACAGTGGAGTGGGAAGGACCTTTGGAATCACCGAAGTCCGAAACTCTGAATAGCTTGAACCCGGAATACTATAGAGAAGGGTGGATAGGTTGTCGGGTCCGCAAGGCTTATCGCATCACAAGACTGGAGCGAGAGGAACCTAGCATTGGAGTATTGAAATCGTCGATAGCGATTTCTGAGAGCTCACGTGTTATTGCATCGAGGAAGGGCTATCGGCAGGCCGATAGTTAAAGTGTCGATAGTGTTAATGCGTATATTGCATTTCTTTGAAAACATGCGCTGATAGTGTATGTCTCGGTATTAATATTTCCCTTTGTAAACCCACCAATAGTGTAATTCTTAGGAATTATCACTACGACAATTTATAACTGCCGATAGTATATTTCTACAGGTAAACACATTATAGTAGTGTTAAAAGCGTCGATAGTGTATTTTACATACAATAGTATTAAATCCATCGAAAAAAAAACCCTCAGATAGTGTATTTTGTAATTCCTATGGAATTATGGTTCCAATAGTGGAAAAGAAGCTGTGTTGTGAAATTTGTTCCCACTAACAAGGGTTGGGGTGATTTAGAAGGAAAACGTGATGATTTTAGGAAAAAAGGGAAACTTATGAACAGTATGTCTAGAAATAGATGATTGATACTCTAGTGCAGGAAGAAGAAGGAAATCCACCAAAATTAAAAGAAATTATATCAGATTTCAGTCGTTTGTCTATATAGGCTGCACCCAGGCCACCAGCATACTGTAATTGTGAGAGAACTCATGGAAGGAGAAAGCTAGGGAGCAGTGTTAGAGAAAGAGTGGGAGCATTCTAAGGAGTATGGGGTGAAGCAAAGGAAAGAGAAGGAGACATCGTGTGTTCTAGAGGCCTATAGGTTTGATCAGGTGGAAACATTGTGTACTATGGATTCTTGTTTAGCAAAGTGGATATTATGTGTGTGTTTGAATACCTACAAAGTTTAGAAAGTGGATATTCTATGTAATTTATATTCCTTATGAGTAGGTGGATACATTGTGGCTATGATTTTATGTAGTGGTTAGCAGGTTTAGACACCAAGTGCTCTAGATTCTTGTAGGAAGGTGGAGACACAGTGCACTATGGATTCCTATGTGATTTGGTTGATTGGAATTGTTGTGGATTCCCTTGATCACTTAACTCCTCAAACTCTAAATCCAACTCAGGGGTGTTCAGTTGCAAGAAATATTGTAGTGTGGTTGGCCTATGGTTTAGTGGAGATTTGAAGTTCCTACCTCAAATCAGATAATTATACTTACTTGTACACATGTTACACTATGAATGGTGAATGATATTTTTATGTGTTTTAACAATGAATGTATCGGCATTGATTGTGAAGGAATGTGTTATTCCTGGCTATTTATAATGAGATGGTTATGCAATTGATTCTCATGGTTATGAGGGACTTGTAGATACCTGTTGTTGCTAGTATTTCCTAAGTTACAGATATATTTACATGGTCTTTTATGAATGCTTGATGTGCTTAGATAAATTGTTAGAATGCACGGATTCCAATGTTTGGCATGACCATGAATATTTAACTAATTAAGGCCATTTATTGTCTTTATGTTGCAATGTATGTTTCATTAATGGAACTGATAATCTTATGTGGGATCCATTCTGTGGCATGATATGTGTTGTTGGACTTGAATTTATAGAGTAGTGTTAGCCATGGTTTAGCTTCTTTTGTGCATACTGGTGCACATTTCAATTGCTTCATTGATTTATCATGGCTATGCATAATTCCTTGAATGTCAATGTGGAATGAGGTATTTATTCATGTATATGTTAGTGTTTTGAGAAACATTTTGCTCCATGGAAGGCTTGGGAAAGTTCCCTGGAAATCCCTTAGAATTTCTAAGTCTCAGTGCAGTGGTAATCAAAATTATAACTGGGGCTAGAGAAGCTACTGGAGGAACTTTATATTTGGGTCAGGGACTTGTATTAACTCCAATTAGCCATGCTTATATTTAAGGGAAGATATTATCATAATTAAATTATTAGCGCTTAATCTCGTACCCATGCCTCTTTGCCAAGTGATATATCCCTTTTGTCGATCACGATAGACAGAAGGCACAATCGACATATGGGCATTTATAGACAAGAAAATTTACAATAGTAGCTTTCGTCTAGCACCAGGCTTCGGTTGAAAAGAAAAATTGTACTCAGGAAAAATTGGCAAAGAGTGCGAAAAAAATCCCCTCCATCCATAAATGAGAAAACATGAATTTTCATGAAGGGATCAACCCCTTTGGGACCCATGATTCAAGCTAAAGTGGAAAATGCCACAGAGGTTGGGTAAGTCTACGTGGAAGTCACATGAGGAACGCAGAGGAAATGGATCGGATGGTGTGGAAATATTGTTGACACTACTACATAGTGCACTAAAATTCGACAATCAAGCATTAGATGTTCAGTAATATTTTATCATCACTCCAACGTTACTCGTTTTCCAGGGCCATCAATGCAACCCGGTGATGCAGGAGCATCCTGCTTCAGAAAATCATTGTATATTTGGTTGAATTAGGGGGTGTGATGTTTTTAATTTATTTGTATGTTTTTAATAAATTGAGTGCAAAATATGTGTGTGACGTTTTAATTGAAAATATTCTCAAATATGAGAGAATATGAGTGATGATAGACTTGTATAGAGATCTTAGGGATTAGAGGATCCTAGAATAGAGGATTAGTTGAGTTAAAAGTGGAATTAGAGGATTTTTAGGATTTGGATGAGAGATTTTAGGGATCAAGAGAGATATTGTTGGAGTTTGTTAAGGGATATAGAACCTACTTGGGTTCTAATCCATTTGTATAATTGAGAGGAGCCCATGAGGCATGTAGGATGTAGAAGTGTGAGAATGAGGAATGAGAATAATTCTCATGTAAATATTTTATTAATGAATTATTTCTTAGTTTTAATGTAGATAAGTATTATGTAGACTTCATTGTTATGTGTTGATTTTTAATTTTGAGGCCCTTAAATTTGTCGCATAATGGATGATTTTGTCCATACATTGGACCAATAAACCATAGGTCCGAGGATAGTGAAAATTTGCAGCTTTGTTGATCCAGGTGGCTCCAGAGAGACACCTAGGACAAATAAGGCTCATGAATGCTCAAAAATCAAAGTGCTCAGAATGATGTCGACCCAAGACCAGAGCATAGATCTCATCGTCTTGATTCCAAAAGCGTGAACGACACTTCAATCTGAGTCTGGATGATGAAGTCATCACGAAAAGAAGGTTGCTTTGTTCCTTAGGAAAATGGGCCATTTTCCTTTAAAAATGGATTTTAAGCCTTTAAAAGGCAAAGCACAATCAGAGGCAAGTGATGGCCGATATCGGTGCTATTCAGGCAGCGATCGACGATATCGGTGCTTGCAAATCGGTGATGGAGTGGCGGATCGGCGGATCGGCTCAGCGAAAGGCCTAAGACTAGGACCCTAGGCCGTAGTGATTGCCAATCGACGATCATAACAATCGGCAAATCAGCTATCGACATATCGACGATCCCCTGATATGCAAGGCTATTGGTAGCAGAAATAGCAACAAGCGATAAACGCAGACCCGATGGGAATTATAAGCCCAATTTGATAAAATTTGAGATCTGGGAATTCAGACTTTCAGTGTATTCTTGTGTATTTTGGTTTTGGCCAAATCCATTATGCGATGCGATAAGCGACTAAAGCGGACCCGATAGGGTTTATAGGGCCAATTTAATATATATTTAAGTCCGGTATTTTATGATTTTGGTCGGAATTTCCAATGTTTTCAGTATTTCTATGTATTTCTTTTTTAAACAAAAAAAAAGGTTGTTTTGGAGGAATTTGTTGCATCGCCAATGCTTCTATGCAAACAACTTCTATTCTGAACAAAACTGCTCTGATTTCTAAGCGGCCTTGTCCCCAAACGTGTTATAAAACATGATGGACGCAGAAAGCCAAGACAGCAGGGGGTGAAAGGCTGCATGGCAGAGAGCCGAGGCTGAAAAGGGGAATGCCCAATAGCCTGGGTGCATGAAGAGGCGTGAGAGCTTGAGTGCTAGAGAGCCGAGGCGAGAGGCTGCGCGACAGAGATATCTTGATAATATTGTGAATTACGCAGAGAAGCCAAAGCAGCACTTGAACTCCGCAAAGCCGCAGAGCTACAGAGAAGCATGAAACTAGAGAGCGCTTGAAATTCAGGTAGATCGTAGAGTTGCAGTGACATAAGCCAGAGTGCTATAGACTCAGATAGCCAGTAAGCTACAGAGTTGAGAGTCCAAAGCAGTTATTCTCTCTTTGCTTGATTCTTCTCTTTATGATCGATTTTTCTTCTTGTGATCGATTCATCTTTTGATCGATTTTTCTTCAAATCAATGTTGTGAGATCGATGGTCGAGCAAGATTCAATGCTTTGATAGCAGCTGTTTCAGATGCATGGATTGTGATAAGCCAGAAAGCTATCTATGCATGGGGAGCCAAAGTCCAGATCGATATCGAGTTGTGCCTGCGCATCGATAATGTGAACAGCGCATTCACGGTGGATTGTTTCACTAAGGATATGAACATTCGCTTCTTCATGTTCCCTTTGTGGTGTGAGGTATATGATTTTAGTATATACTTCTTCTTATTCCATTATGTTGCACAAATCCTTGATTGATATTGAGGCAGGATCTTATTTATTATATGTTGTCATGATTCCTTGTTGATTTGATGCAGAATCTTCTATATGATGTACTTGTTGTCATAACTCTTCATGTTAGGCTTTGAGATCCCTTGTTGTATGTTGCTGGGATACTCTTTTTGTCATCATGCATGTGTTTTGTTCTGACATCCCTTTTGTGCCATGTTGGTGGGATTCTGACCATGCATGCTTTTGTGTCATACTGATAGGAGTCTTTTGATTGAGAATTCCGGTTGTGGAATATCTCTTAGAGCCACTCCTGCGTGAGGGAATTTTTCCTTGTATGACTGCGACATCATCTCTTGTGTACATCACCATCGTTGACAGCACTTAATGCAGCAGCCTACACCATCTTGACACCAGGGCTCGGAGACGTAGTCCCTCCTGGACGAACTCCGTTATCAATGGCTTATGTTTTCATGTGCTGATGATTGTTATGTTCCTCTTCTTTTCCGCATGCAGATTTATTCATTAATGTTCTTTTAAAAAGAAATTTTAACACATCACAACAGTAAAAAGTCTTGGAAGGGTCCTTCTTCACACTTGGAACTGGGTGTAGTGGTATCAAAGTGGTCTTTACGTGTATGTGAATTGCAGCATGAACAATGGAACGTGTAATGACAGAGGATGAAAGAGTGATGTGTGAGACCATGCTCAACATTTCCAAGAAAGTGGAAATTGTGTATGAAACTCTACAGAAAGAAGCAGAGGAAAAGGAGTGGTTACAGCTTTAGTTGAAATCCACAGAAGAGGCCATGGAGGAACTGAAGAAAAACAAACATAATCTTCAAACAACGAATGATGAATTGAAGATGCGCTTACATGAAGAGAAAGAGGAAAAACAAAGTTTGCTATGACAGCTGCAAGCAAAGGATGAGGCCTTGGAAAAGCTACAACATGACTCATGTGAGGTAAAAAGTAGTTCTCCATCTTCATGTATGTTTCTTGATGATGATTTCACTGTGTTTCAAAATCACACCACAGGAATTGGCTCCAAACTATTGAAGAGAATGCGGTATGAAGGAAAAGGCTTGGGCATTAATGGCCAAGGCATTGTCAACCCCATCAAAGTAGAGGAATTACCCCGTCAGGCAGGACATGAGTATGTCAGGAAAGAAGTTGGGGAATGCACTGAGACAGTTAGAAAACCACCAACAACAGATGATGAGAAACCCTCATGAGATCTTTCCAAATCGAAAGAGAAGGTAAAAGATGTTGATTTCCTTTCTGTTTCATCTTCTCATAGAGAAAAAAAGTGTGCCTCCTATAGGACCAGGCATCATAATTGAATCCATTAGAGTCAAGCCCATTAGAGTAGGCACCTCTAGCAGTAGTAACAGGCACATCGCAGGCAGGTACAAGGCCTCGAGTTTACGCTCAATAGGGCAGAGTTAGCGAGACTCCTACCGCTAGGCTAGTACAAGTTCTAGTTTAGCGATTGAGAGAGGGACTGCTACTGTGAGGGATATAAAGGGCATCTTGGATTTGTGGCTACTCAGGGAGGTACACCAGCTACTGGACAAGGACAAGCTAGCCACATCAGGCACAGCTGTGGAGGATACTGAGGTAGAATTTTAGGAAGATTGGAGGCTATGAGATAGGAGATGGAGAGTTTATGATTTCTATTGGAGATTTGGAGATCCCAATTACAGGGATAAACATGAGTCTCCTTACAAGGATGAGGCACGAGGAGAAAGAAGGACTCAATATTAATAACCAAGTGGAGGTTGTGCACGAACATCCATTGGCAGGCTCGAGATACACTAAAGGAGAGTGCTCAAAGGTGTTACATTCATCCAAGACATCGTCAAGGAAAGAGAATGATGGGAAAACATCCCCATCATCCCATGGCAGTTTCGGTTGCAGGAAGAGAGCAAAGGCAAGCTCTCATCGCCATACTGACATCAGAAACAGCAAAGGAAGGTATAACCATTTTAAATCTTTGAATGTTCATTTTGATTATGATCGTGAACAAAGATCAAGACATCGAAAAACATTTACCTTTTGAGGTTTACCTAACCATACCTTTTCTAAGTGTTCGAAAGGAACGGTAGCACTCATGAGGCATGAAAAACCCTCTCAACAGCATGAAAAGAAATAGGTTAAGCAGATATGGAGGAAGAAAACCTACTGTAGTCATTGCGATAGAAATGGCCATCAAAGAGCCACTTGCTGGAAGCTCCATCCAGAGCAGTGCCTTAAAGGCAAAGCGTCGATGCGTGAACCAGGAAGAGTAGTTGTTCAACAAGAAAAACCACCTCAAGGAGGTGACCCATTCACATTAATAAGTGAAAAATGGTTTTTTTGACATGTTGTTGTTTCATGGTCATTCTTTTGTAAATCATTTGTTGCATTTTAAAGTGTAAAAGTGATGATGTGTTTCCATCACTTGGTCAGCAACAATGATGTCTGGTCATGTTTTGAGTCGCATATTAAAACTCTGAAAGTGATGTTATGTTTCCATCACTTTTCCACACAATAGTGTTTGGCCTTATGTGTGTAAATCATGTGTTGCAGTGATGATGTGTTTTCCATCACTTTTTGAAGCAACCATGATAGGATGGCCTTGTTGTCATAGCTAGGATATTACGTCCATCTTGTTGTAAACTTGACCATCGAGTATGTGATAAACTTGTGGCAAGTGTGGGACGTTGGGTCATTAGTAGGTCATATCATTCAAGCATGTGATTTGCAAAACAATGTACTACACGTTGTAGAAGTAGCAGGTGTCGGTTCATCGCTTAAGGCTCCGAAAAACAAAGGAGAAGGAGTTGGAAGCAAGACCTTTTCAGGACGCTTGTGATGCAGATAGGGTACAGAGAGAATTTCATATTATTTTTCATGCTTTTGGAGGACCAAAAGCTCCTCAGTGGGGAGGATTGATCCAGGTGGCTCCAAAGAGACACCCAGGACAAAGAAGGCTCGTGAACGCTCAAAAATCAAAGTGATCAAAATGATGGTGACCCAAGACCAGAACGTAGATCTCATCATCCTGATTCCAATGGCGTGAACAGAACTTCAATCCGAGTCCGGATGATGAAGTCATCACGAAAAGAAGGTTGCTTTGTTCCTTAAGAAAATGAGGCATTTTCCTTTAAAAATGGGTTTTAAGCCTTTTAAAGGCAAAGTGCAATCGGAGGCAAGTGATGGCCAATATGGGCACTACTCAGGCAGCGATCGGCGATATCGACGCTTGTGAATCGGCGATGGAGTGTCGAATCAATGGATCGGGTCATCGAAAGGCCTACGACCAGGACCCTTGGCCATAGCGATTGTGATTAGCAATTTCCGATACCCACGATCGGCGATCAGAATATCGGCATATCGACAATCGACGATCCCCCGATATGCAAAGCTATTGGCAGCAGCGATAGCGATAAGTGATAAGCGTGAATCCGATGGGAATTATAAGCCTAATTGGATAAAATTTGAGATCCAGGAATTCATACTTTTCAGTGTATTCCCGTGTATTTTGGTTTTGGCCAAATCCGTTATGCGATGCGATACGTGACTAAAGCGGACCCAATAGAGTTTATAGGGCCGATTTAATATATATTGAAGTTTAGTCTTTTATGATTTTGGTCAGAATTTCCAATGTTTTCAGCATTTCTGTGTATTTTTGTTTTAAACAAAAAAAAGGCCATTTTGGAGGATTTTGTTGCACCGTTGATGCTTCTATGCAAACAGCTTCTATTCTGAATAAAACAACTCTGATTTCTAAGTAGCCTTGTCCCCAAACGTGTTATAAAACACGATGGATGCAGAAAGTCAAGACAGGAGGAGGTGAAAGGCTGCGTGGCAGAGAGCCAAGGCTGAAAAGGGGAATGCTCAATAGCCTGTGTGCATGAAGAGGTCTGAGAACCTGAGTGCTAGAGAGCCGAGGTGAGAGGCTGTGCGATAGAGATAGCTTGACAATGCTGTGAATTACACAGAGAAGCCAGAGTAGTGCTTGAACTCTACAAAGCCGCAGAGCTATAGAAAAGCATGAAACCAAAGAGCACTTGAATTTCAGGCAGATCATAGAGCTGCAGTGACATAAGCCAAATTGCTATAGAGTCGGATAGCCAACGAGCTACAGAGCCGAGAGTCCAGAGCAGTTATTCTCTCTTTGCTTGATTCTTCTCTCTATGATCGATTCTTCTTCTTGTGATTGATTCTTCTTCAAATCGATGTTGTGAGATCGATGGCTGAGCAAGCTTTAGTGCTTTGACAGTAGCTGTTTCAGATGCCCAAATTATGATAAGCAAGAAAGCTATCTATGCATGGGGAGCCAAAGTCCAAATCAGTATCACGTTGTGCCTGTGCATCGACAATGTGAACAGTGCATTCACGGTGGATTGTTTCGCTAAGAATATGAACATCTACTTCTTCAAGTTCCCTTTGTGGTGTGAGGTATATGATTTGAGTATATACTTATTCTTATTCCATTATGCTGCACAGATCCTTGATTGATATTGAGGCAGGATCTTATTTCTTATATGTTGTCATGATTCCTTGCTAATTTGATGTGGAATCTTCTATATGATGTACTTGTTGTCATAACTCTTCATGTTATGCTTTGAGATCCCTTGTTGTATGTTGCTATGATACTCTTGTTGTCGTCATGCATGTGTTTTGTTTTGATATCCCTTTTGTGCCATGTTGGCGGGATTCTCACCATGCATGCTTTTGTGTCATACTGATAGGAGTCTTTTGATTGAGAATTTCGGTTGTGGAATATCTCTTATAGCCAACGACTTATGTTTTCATGTGTTGATGGTTGTTATGTTCCTCTTCTTTTCTGCATGTAGATGTATTCATCAATGTTCTTTTGAAAAGCAATTTTAACACATCACAAAAGTAAGAGGTCTTGGAAGGGTCCTTCTTCACACTCGGACCTGGATCATTTGCTGCATCACCCGGTCGAATAATTAACATGACAAATTGTCATTGGCTCTTTGAAACCAACATCTAGTAATATACACGACAGACAGAAGATGAATATTTCTTGAGTATCCAATGCATTATTTGTCAAATAGTCCCCAAATTTGACGATAGTATTCCAATAACATGGTGTTAGATGTTCGATGGAAAATTGCTAGCCACTAGTCAAATAAACGACAAATAAGAGATAAATATTATGTTGAGTATCTAATTCATATTATGTTGTATATTCAATGAAGTTCCACTGGACAGTTCACAAATTTGATGATATGAGTCTGATGATGGTCATCAAATAACTAACAAAAAATCTGATGGAAAATCGAAGTTTGAGTTGCGCATCTAACAAGTGGTTTCTAGCATGTCTTCCTAAGAAAGATGACATAAATATACGACAGTGGCATTGTGCATCCAACAACCCCTTCCAACTCTTTATGCCTGAAACCTGACATTTTATCCGACCAAATACATAGGTGAATCCAACTACCCCTCTATGTATCCAATGGGTTTGGGTCAAAAATCTGACAATGAATGGAGTATTAAGAAAAATTGAAATTCACGGAACTAGGATCCCCAGTTTTGATAGGTAGTATCAAACCCATCGAGGGGTGGTTTTTCAGGTTTTCTTTTGTGCCTAATAGATAATAGCATGATTCCACGTTGACCCAATTGTGGGTCCAGCCCCTCCAATCAAATCGTTCAACCTTTGGTAACCCACTTTCATCTCCACATATGATATCATTAAGCAGTTGTAAATAAATCAATCATATAGCTGATGAGGCACATCGCCCCTAAACCTGCATGCATTTCAATGTGATTTTATCTCCTGACGTGATGTGATGACCCACACTCATTCCATCTAATGGTCAATGTGTCACATCAGGTGGGAATATGGTGTTTTTATAATGCACACCTTTCCGTCAAGTGACATGATCCAATGGCCATGAGCGATGTAGATCGACAACTATCGTGATATATCATAATTCCAGGTACGTAGGATTTAATGACCCTAGCCTAACCCAATATTAATTTTTGTAGTATATAATCCATAGCTTGATAAGGCTTGAAGGAAGCCTCTTTCTCAAAATGTACCTTGGATAACAACACAGGAAATCTAATCAAGCATGTTAGGGATAAACTATGTGAAATTATCATACCTATGTAAAAACTATTTGGCAAGTTGAGGTGTTGTACTTTGGATTGAAGTTTTGGGGACCTATGTTTCTTTTGGAAATGTTGCATTGCATTTCAAAATGTGTTTAGAAGGAGGATGTTGTATTAATGACATGAACCCTGAAAGATGTCGTGCATATGCTGCTAGTTGAGATATGTTTCTCTACAAAATCTACAATGGGCTATTAACCCTAATATGTCCTTGATTTATTTCATCACATATGGATTTTATGGTTTTGGGCATTTGGATTTTGGAAAGAAAACTTGCATATGACAAAGGTTAGATAAAAAATGGAATTTGGGGCTTGCAAACCCTAACAGTCTAAAAGGATTAATAAGAAATCCCTAGGGTTTGTCGATAAAACCTTAGAGCTATACCTAAATCCATTTTTCCACTAAAAGAATAAAAATCTAACTTATGTGGAGAATGAATAACATCATGCTCATTCAAGAACACATAACTATTTGTAACCAGAGTAGTTAGGGTTGAACCTAGAACATGTGTTCAAGAAGAAGTCCTAGATACAAAAACTCAGTTTTTCATGCCAAGAATAAAGACACAAAGATTTAAGAAAATAAGAGATTCTCTCAATGTGATTTTGTCTCCTAAATGCAAGTTTACAAGGAACATGACTAGATATATCAATGGAGACTAGCTATATCAAATAAGAGAAGGTAATCAAGGTAGAAGACTCATATGAAAAATTTAGATGAAAAAATAATAAAATTTTGACTTGATTTATATAACATAACTAAAATACACCAATAAAGCTCCATCTCAATTCATTTGATGTAAAATTTGGGATGACAACGGATAAATTGAGAATAAAAATACCTGCAATTCACATAAATTGAGTTAAAGGTAGATAAACAGTCATCAAAATAATAAAATAAATTAACAAACATTTTTATGACTAAATATTAATTAAAAATACTTGAGTGCATGAATACCTGAGTGAGCTCCTCTTTGTTTCGATAACAATTTATCAGAGTAGTCTAATCTTGGAGCAAACGCCCCTCGATTTGATGGAGCAACAATGAATTCAACATTAACTTTGTTGTTGCTCTATTGGATTGAGGGAGGTTTTCTCCAATATTATCCAAATCTTAATGTATTCTCTACTATATAGGACCAACCATGTGAAGTGGAAGTTCTTATGGCCCCTCCCTCCCTCCCCCCATCACTCTCAATTCCCCAGTATCCAATCTATATACTAGAAAATAGTTGAAATCAACAAATTAAGATTAATGCATAGACACAAGCAAAAAAAAAAAAAATCATAAAGAATAATATATGGCTTCATACACAAAGAAACATATAGCAATCATTATTAACCTATAACATTTTTTAATTCATTTAGTCATTAATCATAGACACATAACACTTATCCCAATAAATTTTATCATCAAAAATATGTTTTCATATCATGGTACATGATGTTTCTAATGATATAACTAGTACATAATTTATTTTTCATTTTCATCACTTTTGAATAGAATTCATAAATGAATTCATTAATTGCTTAATCTTCCCCTTCAGTGCTTATAACCTCTATGGCTCTCATTGACGACCTGGTCATGTACTCATGACATTGACGTTGGTTCAAGAGGGGCAGAAGATTAGGTGCAACAAGAATGAAGTGTTAAATTGATATTTTTTGTTATTATTATTACAATTATTTCCTTGATAGAAAGATAATTATATTGTTTTTTTCTTGTTTCAATAGTGGGGCAAGCGAAGTTGTTTTTAATTTATTATTCTTTAGTTGTAAATGTATGTGTTATATTGTATGTTATGATGTTACATCTTTTTTTTGTTATTTGATAATGATTCTTATATCATGGCTGAATAAAATAGGTCATAAGAGATAGTTTCTAGAGTATGCCATTGGAATATTAGATATTGGGTTGATGATTGGCTTCACAGCTAATGTTAGCATTTATAAGAAGATTAAGTGGACTATAGTCTTCATAGAACATCTAACAATGTGATGTGAGATATTACCTAAAATGTTCATTTTCCTCATTATTATAGTATGGGGGTTAGCTCACGGTTAGCTAGGCTTGTGACCATCATGGGGAGGGTTATATACTCCCTGGACCTTACCCTTATCAACTAGGTGAGCTATTGGAAACATTCCAAATAAGTGAATTTCTAAGATTTGAATGTCCATATGTAGAAAATGGGTGGTTGATTTGTAATTGGCCTGGTCAATAGAATAGAAGAATATAAGGAAACTATAATGCTAACATGTAATAGGCATCTCTAAACCTATATACAAAGGAAAAGATGTTTTTTTTTTTCACTACAAAGATTTGCTCCTAATTCTTGATGCAAATTGTGTTGAATTTGTTGCATTTTGGCTCAACACTCTAGTATTCTAGAGGAAAAATAGATTGGTCGTTTGATGAATGGACTTACACTTAGTTTAGGTGAGCCTGAAGATACAAATTTTCATAGGATAAGGGTGTGTTAGGGAAGTTTCCTTTCTCTAATGTGCTTCACGAATATTGAAATTTTAGCTTGTTTGCCCATTGGATTAATAATATGATGAAATTTTTTGTGTACTCTATTGATAGTTGGATGAGGTAAATAAGTAAATACTTATGTTTTATGGAATAATTTGGTGGCAAGTTAATCATATGAATATGAGCTCTGCATGATGGATCGTAGATCTATTCAAAGTCTTGTGCCTCAATTCAGGATAGGAAAGAAATATGACATTTAAAATTTGTATTTGAGTTGTGATTTTCAAGAGTAAAGCCACCCCTATGCAACTGATCCATATTCTTTTTGGGGTCAGCATCTTTTCGACCATATGAAATATCAATAATGCTATCACTCCTTGAGGGGATAATTGATCACAAATTTTTGTATAATGTCTCTTACTATCCTTAATAAATTGATAATATACATGAAGGAGGGACTTTCAGATATGTCTACTTAGGTTTAATCTCACAAACAAAAAATTGTACTCTAAATTACATCCATGATCTAGGAAGACATATCCATGACTAGGTATTACCCCCGGATCCAAGTGATGAACATCAAATTGAGTGCATTATCTAACTTCATGAATACCCTCCCCAGCTCTCACGTAGAAATCCTTCAACGGCGTCATGGGTTCGTCTTCTAATGAAAATTGGGATTGGGAAATAAAGGTGGTGATAAGCCCACCGTATCTAGGTATTTATGGTAGAATATAAGTTGGTAGACTTGTATTGTTGCATGGAAAGAGGACCTCCATCTTATATTGAAATTCACTTGGAACACACGCAATTCACCATTGAAGAAGTATGTTGTTAAGTTCTAGATAAGGCAGGAGTTCGAAATTTGGTTAAGGAGTTCGGAGCTTAGCTCCATAGTAGAAATCCAAGTTATAATTTTCAAGTCTAGTTCAAGAACAGTCATGGTGCACAAGCCAGGTCACCTATGCAGAGGAGGTTGTGGCAGAGGTGTTGGAATTATGGCTCAGTTGGTCTGTTGGCATTGATGTCAACCTAGTAGCATTGTTGTTGTAGGTTGCATTGTAGTGTTGGAACTGATGTCAACATGTTGGAGAGGTTGTTGTCATGTGATGTATGCTTGTAGTGATGGTCTTGTCGGTTGGCATTGATGTCAACATAGTGATGACTAGACCTAGTGGCTATTGTCTTGGAGATGGATCCACATGTGTATTGGTCTGAGGTTGGAGATGTTTTTGTTTCATGAGGATGGAGATATGTGTTGGGTAAAATTAATTGCTTAGTAAATAAATAAAACAACTAATCACCTAGACATTAATTATCAACCCGTGGAGCGTCTTTTTATTTCAAGACCATCAAAAAAATATATGCATAACAATACCAATAGCTAACACTAGTTCTATATGATTGTGTTCTATACTATCAAGCTCATTCAACAAGAAATAAAATGTAAGACTTGAATAATAAAACTAAAATTAAAAAGAAGAAAGCAAATGGCAGGAAAAACAATTATGCTAATCACACAACTTGAATCTTTGCTAAATTAAATCACACCTTGTTGAATTATAAATTTAATCTATTGCACTCAACATAATTCAAATGCTAATCTAGAGCAGTAAATTAAATGAAATCTAGAAATTGGATGAAACAACAGATCTGCAAAATGTAGCAAACAACAAATTAGTTAAAAGAAAGGAAGTCTATTTCAAGGAATGACAATTGAAATTCAAATAAACAAACACATAACTACACTAATTTACATGTTCAAGGTAGCACCTCATCTAAGGTAGTGGGCCCAACTGCCCAAGACTCGATTCAGCCTTGAGAAATAATTCAAATTAGATTACAAGTAACACATGTAGAACTCAGTGGACAGCTTCCTTCATTAAAATATGAGAGAAATAATTACAACATAATAAAGTTCTTAGCTCTGTCTGAAATTCAACAATTGTTCATCTCCCATCTCTCATATCTTATCTATTCTCCTACATCCTATCTAAGAATTGTCCATCTCCTATCTGCTAATTATCCTTCCCATTATCCCCTCAATTATCCTCCCTTCCTCTTTGACCTATGTTTTCATTTAAATATAAAGAGAGCAAAGGGAAGTTACAACAAAGTTGATTACAAATTGATTCCATTACAAATTTGGATTGTACAAAACAAATTGATCAGCAAGATCATATCTGAAAGATCTTTCCATCAACATTCAAAAGGAACAAGTCGAATTTGGTATTGCAATTGGAACAATTTGGAAAATGGTTGCAACAACAAATCTCGTAAAATCATCTTCGAAGAACCTTTCATTTCTCTTAATACATGTCGATTTTCAAAAACTGCTCATAAGAAAACTAATTTGATCCGTTGTGAACAAAACCCATGTTTCAAATTTTCTAGATTCTCCTTCATTTGTCTAAAACTTCCAATGCAAAACTGTCACTTCTTATTCCAGCGAATTTCGGAGTTGGAATATTTAATTATGAGCCGAAGATCAAATTTGCAATCTAGAAAAGGTCTTGGAGGCTAAAATCACAAGTGACGTTATAACAAATTCATTAATAAACCATCATTGGTAAAATCATGCATAATAATCATCAATTTATTAAAAATAAAGGAGATTAAATAATATTTATCCATAAGAGCGTAAATAACTATAAAATGGAATTATATCATAGATTATGATAATTAACATGATAAAGAATGGTAGAAATGGATGAAATAGATGCTAAAAAGTGATAATAATAATGACAAAATAGTGGCCCAAAAATCTTCTCATGATGTTGCGGTGTAGCTTGGAGATGTTGTTTCCGCAAGAGGTTTTTGGAATGTTGCTACAGTTGTCGCATATGTCTTTCCTTGTCTTGGAGACATTGGTTTGTTGCTTCATGTGATGGTTTGAGGCTGCTTATGTTGGAGGTGCTTCCACCCGTGTTGGAGGAAGTTGTACAACATGTTGTTGATGTTGCAAGACTGGAGGATGCTACTACAGAGGATAGACATGCTACTACAGGTGTCAGAGATATTGAGGTTGTTGCTTGAGGAGATGGAGGTGTTGGTCTTGGTCCTAAAGTTGGTAGAATAGGTCTAGCATGTCATAGACTTGTTCCTTTCCTATTCATCAGTTTCAGACCTATTGTAGAGGCTTGGAGGAGTGTACATGAGCATAGGAAGATGATGGATTAGGTGGAAGAGGTTCTAGACTAAAGAACATGTTTTACATCAGTTTTAGGCCCAGTTGTTGAGTATGGTGTTTGGATAGAAGTGGCAATTTTGGATTTAATTTTATGGGAAAATGAATATGAATCTCAAACTTTTGAGGTATGGGTTATGTGTAGAACAGACCGAATTAGCTTCCTAATGAGATTTTTTTCAAAATTCAGTCCATATTTAGAGAAAAGGAAGGTTCTCTACCCGGACGCATGCCCAGAAGCCTGTGGTAGCTCATTGTGAGTATGGTTGATTACACTAGTGTGTGAGTGAATGTGTGTATGTGGAGAACAGTCTGCAAGTTGCATGTGTTATCTAATGTAGAATTTCTAAAGAAGATTGCAGCTATAGAAACAATGAGTTGAAGTATGATTCAGCCTTATGTTTATGCAGTGCGTGTGGTGTTGATCTTGGATTGATGTAGTGGTCTGAGGAGATTGTTTTTCTCCTTGTGTTGGATATTTTGAGAGGAGTTTTGATGGTTGTTGTTGCTGCAATTATATTTGATTTTTGATGTTATATTGATGCAATGCTCATGTTGAGCAAGTTTTCAAAGTCTAGTTTGAAAATAGATGAAAGGAGGCTTACATGGAGGTAGTGAAGGCATGGAGACTTTGAGTAGGCAGTGACTTGGTGGATTCAGCAGAGGGAAGAGTTTTCTCAATCCAATAGGAGTTGGATAGTCCAATGGCAGTTGGGTGAGGATCGTTGATCGTGGTGGACTTCAGCGGATGGTAGTTCATAGAGAAAAAAAGTTATTGTTTGAAAGGACCAAAATATTGTTAAATATGTCAAGTCTTCAAGGCTCATGGAAGTGAGCTTATCTAGGTATAATTTTTTTTAAAGATAATAAAATATTGAGCAGCGTAGCAGCAGCAGGGTGGATTTTTTCCTGGGATGTGTTTTCCAACAAAAATACTTATGTTCTTGTGTGACTTCATTTTATGGTTGCATGCTTTATTTTTTGTGCTCTAATCTATGGTTTGTATTCAGTTTGTGTATGGTATAAAAGATTAAGTAATGGCAGAAAAAGTTTAAAAGTGTCACACTGTTGATTCACCCCCCTAGTAGTGAATATATTTCCAGCAAGAGAAAGACCTCCCCTCCAACCTAGGCATGGGTAGGTATATGACCATTTTGATTACAGCATTGCCCACTATTTCCATTGGATGGTTACAGAAGCGGAGGCACAATAATCCAGGGTGATGGGCGATAATATTTGGGCTCTAAGAAACCTTCTCAGTTTTCAATTCAAAGACTAGGAGGATATGAAGGTTCAGTTGGAAGGAAATGTCTTAGACATGGAATACCACCTGCACCATCACAAGGTAGCCTAAAAACACATTGATGGGATTTTGGGAATGTAATTTCAAGGCTCAATGTCACCCTTGATGGACACAATTGCATATTCTCCCTATTTCTCTCCACCTCAGACAACAATGCAACATGAATGGCAAAACGGTCCCTCACTGAAGTGTCATAAGACCCGCAATGATCGTAAGGTAGCTCAAGTTGGAATGGGTCCCTCTAGTGGTAGAAGTGGTCACCATAGTAGTCTAGAGGTCTTGTCTCTCCATCAACTCTTAGCATAGCCAGCATCTTCCAACCTACCATCTCCAATGGTGCACCCTCTTCATGATGACATTTATTACTACAAGCCTTGTCCCATGGTTTAGGAATTATTTCTTGATCACTCTTTGGGCTTGTGTAGCTTCCTAGGTAGCCCTCCTCAAGGGCACAATGCTCCTATGATTTCGCCTCTTTCTACTTTTTCTCATGTTTTCATTTGTAACCTTGCTCTAGTTTCCTTTGTAATGTTGTCTTGTAATCTTCAGGAGCACCTCTAGTTTCTCCTTAATAAGCAAAGGCCTCCTCCTACTTCTACCTTTTTCTCTAGTTTTCAAACTCTAGAACATGATCATGGTTACATTTTGCAAAGCCACAGAGCTCTCATGAATGTAATATTTTTCCACATATATATAAAGCTTTTACTTAAAATGAAAAGGTCAATGTGAGGTATTATTTCAAGACACTCTTCTATGTTAAACCTTTGATACACCCCCAAATCATGACAAATGGGTTTGAGCACTTGTGATGGCTTCAATGTTTTTGAAAATAAGTCATGGTTGTTCCACCTTTTGTTAAGGTGTATAGATATCTAAAATTTATTCTTTTGAATATATTTCTATTGTAATAGGTGTTTGTTGCAAAGGATTCATTTTTTCTATAGGTTTCTTTCCCTTACAAAATTCCATGGGTGTTTTAGTAAGAGGACTACCTGAAGGAATCTTGTCTAGAATGAGAGTTGATGAGCCTTAGTATTGCAACAATAATGTTGCAACTCCCAAGAATAACAACCTTAATTATCAACTCGGTTTCGTACAAAATTAAGAGGTATCGACACTATATGTGTAGCATACAATGTGGCATTCCTTTGTTTTCCTGGTGTAATGGAGTGCATGTAATGAAACCAAATCCTAAACTAATTGCATAAAATGAAATTCTCGAAATGGAAACCTTAACCTATTGCAAGAAAGAAAATACAAGGAAAGAAACCTATTCTAATTGCATAAAGTAAATCTCATGAAGTAAATTTCAATCATTACATTTCAAAGAGTTTAGATCCATCAACATAGTTCATTAGTTATGGTAATCAAGAAAATCATCATTGTATTATCCAATTCATAAATTTTTCCATTAACCCAAATCGTTGAAATGTTTTGCATGGGTAAAGAGGCAAGTCCTAAGTGATCTTTAGTCTTACAATCATTCATTTAGAATCTAGGGATCTTGATTCAACCCTAAGGAACAATAACCAAGCTTCTTCAGCAAATCTGGGCATGTACATGCTGGAAGAGTACTACAGGAAACAACAGATTTACTACAAGAAACTATAATTCATTGAATGACCAATAAAATAAAATCCAAATTGGATGGGGCAATTTTTTTTATTTACAAGGATGTAGTAGGTATCTATTCCAAGTGGAATCACTCAAAAATACCTCTATTAACCCATGCTAAAAAATAGCAGAAAATGACTAGTCTAAAATCTAGAAATTCGAGAACTAGTGAGCTAGTAAATCTATCAAATTCCTAACCTAATCAAGTGAAAATGCAATGGGGTAATTTTTGTTATTATATAGAATTTTTTGTGATCTAATTCAAGTGGAATCAACTTCTTTGAAGCTCATTAGAATGCTCTAAAAAATAACATAAATTTATTGTTATTTGCCACAAGGGACTTCCAGAAATCTAGATTTGGGAATAAGAAAACTAATCCAAGTAGCTCGATGATTACTATGACCTTCCAAAGTTGTTCCAATGATTAAATGATGCTTTTGATCCTGAAATATAACTTACATCAACCATTTAACCCAATCCTACAACAAGAAATCATTAATACTAAATGCAGAAATTGAAAACAAGAACAAGAGATGCATGTGAATAAGAAGTGAAAGGAAGAAAAGTAAATGATACAAAAGGGCTCTGAGACTCCTCAGATGGCCAAGCCCAAGGAAACTCAGATTCATATGGAGGAGACCAAGATTTAGAAGCTGAAAATGGCACCAATATTCATTATTTCCATCAATACAATTACATCCCTGCAAGAAATGATAGTGGAGCTACAAAAATACGAGTTCTCTCCACAAGAAGACTAATAAGAATACACCCCTAGAGGAAAATTAGACTTGGTACTTATACAAAATGATTAGGAATCATTCCCCATGAAAGGAGGAAGCTTTCCCCACCAAAATCCCTTGATTAGTGGATCTGGTTCCCAATATTATGAATCTGCATTAAATGGCAGGGAACACATTCCTAGATTTCCTCAATCATTGGAGCTCCATAATCTGTGCCATAATTCCATAATATCTTGTTGATTTATTATTTAATATTGATCCTCCTGTAGTAGGGAGAAGGTCCCTAGATTATCTCCTCCTCCAAATCTCCATAATTTGCCCAATATTCTCATAATATTTCACAAAAATAAATAATATTCGGTACAAATAAGCAATTACCCATAAACCTTCCTAATGAACATATTAAAGTTAAAAATACATTATCTAATGCAAAAATAGAGGTTTAATGTGCTGAAGGATGGCCAGATGGGACTTAATTTATGTCTAATTTAGAGGACCATCATAACCCCCTGCTGAAATTTTTTTCTCATCCTTTTAGCAACTTAGTGACCTCATTGTGCCTCATTCATGACCTTGGTGGCCTCTCTCTTGTGCATTCCTCAGTCCTTTCTCTTAAGAATCTTGGTTATAAGTTCTGCAAGGACAAGCACAAAAATGTAGTTGTTCTTTTCATGATTGTTTAACAGCCTTTCAAGCAAAAAAAACATAACTTTCCCCTTTGTAAGTGAACTCTATTGGCTTGTAGATCCATTTCATTCATATCCTCTCCCTTGAAACTGTTGGGTCGTGAAAAAGGTACGTTTTTCCTCCTCGTTTGCTTAATTAATCATATGATTTTCCATGAATTTACTCTCATCTTGAGCACATTCTTAAAGAAAGAACATGAAAAGAAAATAGAAAGTAGTGTTGGACAAATTACATGTTTTTAGTATCAAAAGCCTAAGATTTCGCCTATTTATGCACAGGTTGACTAGATTGGATAATTGTTGTTCCTTTCAGATAAGACGACGGTGCCAAGAAAGGAAGATGTCGTTGATTATAGTTGTGTGAACCACGCTAAAGGCAGAGATAAAATACAAGATTGATGTGGAAATCTGATTGTTCAGCCGAGCAATCCTGAGGATCTTCTAATCCTCAGGATAAGCTCTGATCTTGCTAGCAGATCATAGAATATATAACGCTAGTAAATCAAAATGAAAGTAACTATTGTGACTTTGTAATTTGTAAAATTTCAACAAGACTGCGTATGTAGATTGAACTTTAAGGATTCGAAGTGATTTTGTAATTCTTTTGATATTTAATGAAAGACTCGAAGTTTTCCATTAAATCCGTGTATTGAGTTTCGATATCAGTTTTCTTCTAGAGGGTATGGACCTGGTCACTAGAAGATCCACTGCTCCTTTTATTATGTTATTTGCATTTTACTGTCAAGATTTACATTGTTGTTTCTTCTCTAGGTTGAGTTAGAGTAAATCATATAGCTTGGTTAATATCGTTTTTATTTACATAAAGTAAGTTTGTATATGATTGTTTTTCCCTCTTAGTATATGCTTTATACAATTACTTCTAGATTTGATTATTCTTCGTAATTAGTACGATTTTAATAGTCTCCTTTAATGCACGTGGATTTAATTATTCAGTTTGATTTCCTCTTTTACATTAGGACATTGGATTAAGGTCTTTGATTGAAAGTAGTTTGCAAGTGATTTTTCTTTCTGATTCGAATTATATAATCATTCTTGTTCTACATTTCTATGAGTTAATGTGTTGTTAAGATATTGTTTATTTCTACAAAAATTAGTTAGGATTTATTACCTACATTTCAATCTCTAGTTGTTATCGCACGGACAGTGCTTACAACCTTGAAATAGACAGATGAACCCCAAGTTGACATATTAATGTAGGATTAAGATTGATCTATAAAGTCATTTTAGTGCACCAACATTTTGGCGTCGTTGTCCTAGAGGTTATCAAGATAATAACTAATTTGTGTCTTTGAAGAGAATTGGGTTTTGAAAATGGGAGGTAAGAACCTGCGTACACAACAAACAAAAATCTTGTTCCTAGTGCCCACTCTCAGTCGATACGCAAGAGTTGCGTAGGAATGAATGACTAGGAGAAAAAAGATACCAATAGATCATAAATCAATACCAAAAACCACCAAAGCCCAGGGATTAGTGACCATTTGGAGACCAATATTTATAGATGAAATCATTCGGAGAGTTGAATCAGAGGCATCAGTAGGACCCCAAACAGTATCTAGAAAGGGCTCTACTTTGATCCCTCAAACAGCAGAATCACCAACTATAGCTTACGCCGAGATCCATAGCAAAACTGAAAGATCTGAGCAAAGTTTCCAAAATACAAATAATCTATACTTTGGTCCTTCACAAGAGGGAAAATCATGTAATTTGAAAGAAGGAGAGGGAGAAACCAGTGGAGCTACTAAGGCATATCCACAACCATCTGAATTGGGATCTCCTGTGATTCTGGCTGAAAAAAGAAGTACATAATATCCTAGATATGAGTAGTGCAATAAATCCCCTTTGAATTTTTAATACTCCATCCAGCCAGATAACGCCCCCTGACCAAGAAATGCCTGAAGATTATTGACACATCTTCAACCAAATGGTGAATCAACCACCTCAAGGGCAGACCTCGACGTTTGAATACCCTATCGTCAACCTAGGAGCCAATGCCCCAATGAAAGCTATTCTTTTACAAAATATCCCAACCTTTCATGGGATGACCTCAAAGGATCTGAATTATTTTCTATTTGAGTTTGATGTCCTGTGTATAGGTTATGATTACACCACAAATCCTTAGAAATTGAAGTTGTTCCCCTCCACCTTAAAGGGAGAAGCTTTGCAATGGTTTATGGGATTAGGTGGAAGTAACATTAACTCCTGTGATGACATGAAAAATGCTTTTCCCACAAAATAACATGACTGTTGTAGGACTAGGGATCTAAAAGATGAAATATTCAAAATGTTTGTGAAGGATAATGAAACTTTAGAAGAATATGTCGAACGGTTTCAGTATAATTTGCGGAGATCCCCCCATTCCACATTACCAAAAGCAGTCTTGAAAGCCATTTTAATAAAGGGAATGAGAGAAGAATGGGTAGAAACTTAAAATCTGATGGGGAAAGGTGACATTTATCAAGAAGACTATGACAAAATTGTATGATTGTGTATCAGGTTTTCGCGGGGTAGCACACGCATCGGGCTAGGGAGCCTAGACTCCATGACTGGAGGAAGAAGATCTCCTAGTGGAGGCATGACGAGAATAGAGATCGGAAACCTCTTGGAATATTTCAAGACAGATATCTTAGGCACGTTGACTACACAATTAGACATCTTAAATTCCATATAGAGACAAGCTGAGGCAGAACAAAGGCTAGCCATATTCTGTCCACGCTGTCGAAAGAAGCACAACCAAAGAGAATGTCCTTTGGACATGATTTAGACATGCTCTATATGCACCAAGGACCATGCAACAAATCAGTGTCCATCACTTCCCTAATTGAAAGTAGTATTCAAAGAAGTTGAAGAAGGAACAGAGTCGGCATACTTAATGACCCAACATCAACAATGGCAAGCACGACCTGCAGGCATGCCACAAGACCCTTCTTTGTTCTTTCCTACGCAATATAATCAACAGCAAAATCCTGGAATAGCATGGCAAGGTCAACCACCCTTATCTTCATGGAAATCCCAATAGTATTCCATGTCACACTAGCTAAACCAACCCTTCCCAGGAGTTGGCTGGCTAAATCCACAATGCACTACCCCCTTCTGGCAAAACTCACCTAGTAATCCTTACCCTTCATAGTGGGTCGCTTCCACTTCACAGAACCCGAATTGGCCTCAAAATTGCTAGTGCCCTATGGGGATGAACAATTTACCCATCGGAGCAGGTTCTCAGCCTCAACCCACATTGCCTGGTCCATTTCAAAACCCTTAGCCTTTAGTACTCCCTCAATTGCCACCTCAAACAAATCTGAATCCTAATAATAGACCAATCCAATATGTGCAAATCCTTGAGAATTCAGATAATGACACAGAACCCGTAGACACAGTCGAGCAGCAGAATTATGATAAGATTATAATGTTCGGTGTGAAGCATGATTATTTAGAGGTCTTTGTTTCAACCTGATGTATACCCCAGGAAGTTTGTAGATGTAAAATTGCCTTGTAAAAGTTTAGTAATTTCTAGTCAATTTGGGTTGTTCATTAGGCAGATGATCTGACGGTAGAACTTATGTTTAGTTTAGGGGTTTTTTCCCTAGAAGGCAACCCCTCTCTTTGTATGAGGGCATTTGTATTGAGGCTATGTGATAGATGTGTATTCTCCGAGCAAGAAATAGAGAGGTGAGATTGTGAGAGAAAACAGAGGATATTATAGCGGATCTGCTGTAGGTTGTGTCTCTTCATTTTGCTGGATAATAGAAAGGAAGGATTGGCTGTTTGGGGTGGACGTAGCCCAAAATGGGTGAACCACGTATATCTGTGTCTCTCTACTTTTATGAGTTTTCTATTTTTATATTTATGCAATATTCTATGTGTTCCATTGCTCTGTAATATATAATTTTCTAACAACTGATATCAAAGATGAAGGTCTATTTGGCTGATAAACTCGTAAGAAAGAAGGGTTCCTCGTTCGAGTGGGAGCAATGGCAGAAGATGGAAAGTTTAGGGTCAAGAAATTTAATGGCTAAAACTTCTCGCTGTGGAAGATGCAGATGGAAGATTATCTATATCAGAAAGATCTATACCTACCATTGGGCGGAAAAACAAAGATGTCGATGAGTATGACAGATGAAGAATGGAACCTTCTTGATAGAAAGGCACTCGGAACAGTACGGTTGTGCCTCACAACGTCAATCGCCTTCAACATTTTGAAGGAAACAACGACAGAGGGTTTGATTAAGGTGTTGGAAAAACTATATGAAAAACCCTCGGCCTCAAACAAGGTATTTCTTATGAAAAGGTTATTTAATATGAAGATGTCGGAAGGTGGATCTGTTGCAGACCATTTAAATTATTTTAATACTGTTACAAGTCAGTTAAGTTATGTAGGGATAAACTTTGATGATGAAGTTAGAGCTCTGTTATTCTTGTGCTCATTGCCAGAAAGTTGGAATGGTTTAGTAATTGCCATTAGTAACTCTGTTTCTGGATCTAGTACTTTAAAGTTTGATGATGTTGTCGATGTTATCCTTAGCGAGGAAATACGACAGAAAAGCTTCGGTGAGACATCGGGCAATGCTTTGAGTGCAGAGTCTAGGGGAAGAAAAATGGAAAGAGGAAAGATCTCAGGATATCGCAGTAAATCAAGGAAAGGAAGATCCAAGTCCAGATCGGGGATAGTGTGCTAGAAATGTGGAAAGAAAGGACATCTAAAGAAAGACTGTAGATCTCGGAAGGGAAAAAAAGGAGATGCACAGAAAGAAAACAATCATGAAGCAAATGTCACAGGTGAGGTGTTACAAGATGATTTGATTCTTTCTTTCGAAAATATTACTGATTCTTGGGTGGTAGATTCAGGGGCCTCATTCCATGCCAAACCTGATAAGAAATATTTTCATGACTATGTTCAAGGAGATTTTG
Source organism: Pinus taeda (assembly GCA_000404065.3). NCBI lineage: Eukaryota > Viridiplantae > Streptophyta > Pinopsida > Pinales > Pinaceae > Pinus > Pinus taeda. The sequence goes on from APFE030139960.1 coordinate 152,154, forward strand.
GACAAGTCCGTTTGGGTGATGATAAACCCTGTAAAATTGTTGGAATGGGTAAGGTTCTTGT
>APFE030139960.1:152234-193077 GCA_000404065.3 Pinus taeda
CAAGTTCCTTGGATGGTGGTCTTCCAGAGGAAGCATGGACAAGTAAAAAGGTAAACTACTCTTTTTTAAAGCCTTTTGGTTGTGAGGCCTTTGTCCATATTGATAAAGAAAATAAAACAAAGATTGAGGCAAAGTCAAAGAAATTTACCTTTATTGGATATGGTGTTAATGATTTTGGTTATCGCTTATATGATTACGAAAATCACAAAATCATTAGGACCAGAGACGTAATATTCAATGAAAAGGTCTTCTATAAGAATCAGTTGTAGGAAAAGAAACAGGAAAAAGAAAACAAAGAATACACAGTCCTTGATGAAATCATTGAAAAAGTAAAGGTGCCTGAAAATAATAATAATCAACAACCATAACAATAGCAACCACCACAACAGCAACAGGCACCCCAAACACCTGAAAGTGGTGTTAAAAGATCTACCAGGATAAGTATACCCCCTGAACGATACTCTCCTTCATTATATTATTTATTATTGACTGGTTCTGGTGAACCCGAATGTTATGAAGAAGCAATGCAGGTTGAAAGCAGGAAGAAGTGGGAGCTAGCCATGGAAGAAGAGATGGACTCCTCAATGCATAACCAGACTTGGGACTTAGTCAGGTTGCTTGCAGGTAAAACTACATTGTAGAATAAATGGGTTTACAGGCTGAAGGAAGAAAATGGAGGAAAACAAAGGTAAAAAGCTAGACTTGTGGTGAAGGGGTTTGCACAGAAGAAAGGTATTGATTTTGATGAAATATTTTCTCCTGTTGTTAAAATGACTTCAATCAAAACTATTTTAAGTCTAGCAGTAGTTGAATATTTGCATCTTGAGCAGTTAGATGTAAAGACAGCCTTTCTCCATGGGGATTTGGAAGAAGAAATATATATGCAGTAGCCACAAGGATATGAGGTGAAAGGGAAGGAGAAACTAGTGTGCAGGTTGAAGAAGAGCTTGTATGGCTTAAAACAGGCTCCAAGGCAGTGGTATCTAAAATTTGACAAGTTTATGTCTGAACAAGGTTATACTATATGTCACTCTGATCATTGTGTTTATCTGAAAAAGCAAAATGATGGCAGCTATATTATATTATTATTGTATGTAGATAGCATGCTTGTTGCAGGGTCTAACATGTAGGAAATAAATGTGCTCAAAAGAAAATTGGCAAATTCATTTTCAATGAAGTATTTGGGAGCTGCAAAACAAATCCTTGGCATGAGAATAACTAGAGACAGGAAAAATCGCAAATTAACATTGTCTCAGAATGAGTACATACAAAAGGTGTTGAAAAGATTTAATATGCACAATGAAAAACCAGTTAGTACACCTTTTGCTAGCCATTGCAAACTTAGTAAGGAAATGTGCCCAAAGACCCAAGAAGACATGGATTATATGTCTAAAGTTCCATATGCATCAGTAGTTGGAAGCTTAATTTATGAAATGGTCTGCACAAGGCCTGATATTGCACATGCAGTAGGACTTGTAAACAGGTACATGAACAATCCAAGAAAGGAACATTGGATGATGGCAAAATGGATTCTCAGATATTTGAAAGGTACCACAAATCAAGCATTATGCTTTGGTGGTTCAAACATTTCTCTACAGGGATATGTTGATGCAGATATAGCAGGTGACGGAGATAACAAGAGGAGCACTACAGGATATTTATTTACTGTAGGTGGAACAGTTGTGAGTTGGGTTCAAAAATCCAAAGTGTTGTTGCACTTTCAACAACAGAAGCAGAGTATGTTGTTGCTACAGAGGCTAGTAAAGAAATGATTTGGTTACAAAGATTTATGGGTGAATTGGATAAAAAGCATGATATGGGCACGTTATACAGTGATATCCAAAGTGCCATTCATCTTGCAAAGAACTCGGCATTTCATTCCAGGACTAAACGCATACAACTCAAGTACCATTTCATACGATCAGTGTTGGAAGATGGAGAGTTAAAGCTGGAAAAGATACACACTAGCCAGAATCCTACAGATATGCTAACAAAAGTTGTAACCAGGGAAACACTGAGAATATGCTCAGTTTCAATTGGTCTTCAAGGATGACGATGAAGATGAGAAACAGCCAAGTCCAAAGAGGAGTCATTTTCCAGCAAATGAAGCAGTGGTGGAATTCCTACAATCATTCTCCAAGTGGGAGATTGTTGGGTGTGGAGCATGATTATTTAGAGGTCTTTGTTTCAATCGGATGTATACCCAAGGAAGTTTGTACACCCCTCCACACGAGGGGGTGCGGGGGGGGACTTGTCCCCCCCAAAGGGGTTTGTGGGGGTTGATCCCTCCCCTGTTGGGGGGTCCGGGGGCCAGCGGTCCCCTGGTAGGGGTTTCGGGGGCAGCACCCCTGAAGCTAAAACTAGATGTAAAATTGCCTTGTAAAAGTATAGTAATTTCTAGTCAATCTGTGTCGTTCATTAGGCGGATGATTTAATGGTAGAAATTATGTTTAGTTTAGGGTTTTTTGCCCTAGAAGGCAACCCCTCTCTTTGTATGAGGGCAATTGTATTGAGGCTATGTAATAGATGTGTATTCTCCGAGTGAAAAACAAATAGGTGAGACTGTGAGAGAAAACAGAGGATATTACAGTGGATCTGTTGTAGGTTGTGTCTCTTCATTTTGCTGGATAATAGAAAGGAAGGAGTGGTTGTTCGGGGTGGACGTAGCCCAAACTGGGTGAACCAAATATATCTATTTCTCTTTGGTTTTATGCATTTTCTCTGTTTATATTAATGCAGTATTCTATGTGTTCCATTGCTCTGTAATATAAATTTTTCTAAAATATAATTTCTTCTCCCCCATTCCCTGAGAGACTAGAAATAGCTAAACCTGTTGTCTATCCTAATTTTTATATCTTAGGGGAATTGAAAAAATTGTGTATAAAGATTCCGCTCCTCTAGGCCATACAAGACATCTTGCTTTATGCAAAAACAATTAAAGAACTATGTGGAAAGAAGCCTGGGAGGAAATTGAAAAACCCACTTACAATACATGTGGTATGAACTTTTTCTTACCTGCTTCTAGGTAAAAAGCACCAATTAAATATGAAGACCCAGTAAATCCTATAGTAACCATTAAGATACAAGACTGTGCCTTTTCAAACACACTAGTAGATCTTCGAGCAGCCATTAACATTCTAACTATTAAAACCTGCAGGGGTCTAGGCATTACAGCTTTGGAACTCACCTCGACCTTATTAGAACTTGTTGATAGATCAGTAGTTAGATCTGAAGGAACCTTACAGGATGTGATTTTTTCTGTCAATTCCCGGGAATATCATGTGGACTTTCTCGTCATCAACCCAAGAAGTAGGCTAGATGGACATCCTTTGATATTGGGTCGACGTGGGCTAGCAACAGCAGATGCTTATATAGGATGTCATGCAGGCAGCATGACTATAACACAAGGAAATGTTGTGAATAATCTTGTTTTGTATCCCCTAGCTAAACCAAGTCTACCTATTGCAAATACTCAATTACACCCACCTAGATACCTGGAAGAAAACATATGTTGTCCTCCCACACTGGAAGAAGCTCTTGAATTTAAGAATCAGAAGGAGAACGATGTGATTAACAACTTCATTAATAGACCAATTTCCATGAACAATCTGACATGCCAAGTATTAAAATCCATCCTCGATAATGAAGCACAAGGAGATCCCTCGAGGGATGCAAACGATCAGTATATACCCACGACTGTTGTTTATAACAACAGACCAATTTAGATTGAACCAGGTAAAATGCTTAACATTAACGGTAACTTGGCTAATCATCAACAGCAAAGGCTTATTCAAGTACTCCGGAAATATAAAAAATCTTTTGCCTGGGAATACTCGGACATGAAAGGTATAGATCCCCAGTTGTGTACCCATCATATCTACATTGAGAAGGATGCTCGCACCATTCTATAGCCCCAAAGAAGGTTGAATCCTCACCTTAGAGAAATTGTGAAAGAGGAACCACAAAAGTTGTTGGAGCTAAATTTTATTTATCTTGTCTTAGACAGCTAGTGGGTCTCCCCATTGGTAGTCGTTCCCAAGAAAAATGAGAAATGGCGAATCTGCGTGGACTACGGAGAACTAAACAAATCCACCTAAAAGGATCATTTCCCTCTTCCTTTCATTGATCAAGTTCTCGACACCCTAGCAGGGAAAAAACATTTTTCCTTCCTCGATGACTTCAACGATTATAATCAGATCCAGATCACCCCTAAAGACCAGGACAAAACCACGTTTACCTTCCCTTGGGGTACGTTTGCATACAGAGTTTTACCCTTTGGTTTATGCAATGCCCCAGCCACATTTCAAAGAGCAATATTGAGCATTTTTTCTCATCTAATCAACGAAGGACTTGAATTTTATATGGACGATTTCACCCCCTATGGAAGTGATTTTGAGTAGGGCTTACGAAATCTTGAAAAGGTACTTGAACGATGCATTGCCACTAGGTTATGCTTCAGCAATGTAAAGTGTCACATGATGATGACCAAAGGTGTGGTTTTGGGACACTACATCTTTGCGGCAAGAATACAGGTAGATCCAACGAAAATAGAGGTAATTATTGCACTACCCACACCTAGCACCCAGACCGAAGTACGTAGTTTCATTGGATATGCAAGGTACTACCACAGATTTATTGAGAACTTTTTAAAACTTGTTGCACCTTTGTATGTCTTAACTGGTAATGTTGAATTTAATTGGTCTAACAAATGTGATGTTGCCTTTGAAAATCTAAAGAAGTTGATTTCAACTGCACTAGTATTATGAGGACCGAAGTGGGAGTTACCTTTCCATATCTCTACAGATGCATCAGACACAGCGATAGGCATTGTACTTGGAAAAGAAGAGGACAGGAAACCCTACAACATAGTTACCGATCAAACGAGAAAATGAATTGGTACCCGTTTTTTTGAGGTAGCATAAAATCACCCGATTTTGAAAAGTGGTGTTGCAGAATACACCTTTTTTTAAGCATATTTTTGGCACTTTAAATCTTCTTCCGTATCAAGTATGAACATTTTTTTAAAAACGTTAGTGATTTTCCTCTTGATTTTGAAAAGTGTTGATGCAGCATCAACAATTTTTTTAAAGAGTTTAGTTTTGACACTTTAAAAAAAAATTATGCATGAAGTATGAACACTTTTTTAAATGTTAGTGATTTTCATCTTGATTTTGAAAAGTGTTGATGTAGCATCAACCTATTTTGTTTAAATGGCTTATTTTTTACATTTTAAGTTTTCTAATGTATGAAGTGTGGATATTTTTGTTAAATGTTTGTAATTTTCATGTTGGTATAAAAAAATAATAAAATTAAAATATATAATATATTATATAATATATATAAATATATATAATAAGTGACAAAAAAAACTCAAATAATAAAATATATATAAAAAACAAAAACAACCCATAAAAATGAAATAATAATATAATAAATACAAAATAAATTGTAAAAAAAATATAAACAAAATAAATAAATGAAAATATTAAAGAATCAAAAATAAAAATAAATAAGCATATAATTTACCAAAAAAAAAAAAAAAATAAACAAACAACAAAACATTTGTACGGATTTGTGTTTTTTTCATATTTGAATTTTTGTTTTTTTTTGTATATTTTTTGTGTTTTTTAAATTTTTTTTTTTCATATTTAAATTTTGCTTCTTTTTATTATGTTTTGTGTTTTGTTTCATTGTTTTTCTTTTATTAATATTAAATTTTTTGTTTTCTTTTGTATTTTTTTTTGTGTGTGTTTTTATTGTTTTTTTTAATTTTTAATTTTTGTTTCTTTTGTATTTTTCATTTTTTTTATACTTTTTTTTTTCTTTTTTCCTTTTTCTTTTTCTTTTTTTTTTTTCTTTTTTTTTTTTAACAAGGTCTGTGTCGATGCTCGTCTAACAACCTAATTCCATTACAGGCAATTTGATTGTTAACTTTAAAATTTTCATTATAATGAATCGAGTCTGCCTCCACAATGTATCAATTTCATGGTTGGTCTTTAAGTCAATGGGTCGAGTTCACATAAATCGCATGTCAATTTGATGGATGATTTTTAAATTTTTGTTGCAATCTATAGAGTTATCTTAGGCTAAGATTTTAAAATCACTATATATTTAACATTTAAAGAATAAATTACTCTTGGGTGTTCATTTAAAAAAATAATTGTCATAAAAATTTTCCATAATGTCATGCTTCAAATATTTTGAGAACCTGAGATTTTTTTGTAACCATAATCTTTGGTTTTAATTTCATAGTTGAAAAATTGTCAAGATTTTAACGTTTTTCTAAGTCATGATATTTTGTCTTTAATGCTATGGTTGAAAACAATTACAATTTTAGGGTTTTTTTATCGTCAAGATATTTTATCTTTAACAACATGGATGGAAATTGTTGGAATTATGAGGATTTGAGATACGATATTTTATCTTTAACATCATGTCTGATAATTCTTGGAATTTTACAATTTTTCAAAGTCCGAATATTTTATCTTTAATTCCATTGCTAAAAATTGTCAAAATTGTAACCCGATTTTTTTGTTTGTTCGAGAATCAACACTTGTTTTTTAAGGGTGTTTTTTTCATCCATTTTACAAAAATAAAATGGTTTTTACTTCCATTTTAAAAAATAATAATAATAAATAAATAAATAAAAATGTAGTTGAAAATTTAACCTAAAAAAACATTGTTCTAGAATACACAATTTTCATCTTTGGGTTGTTTTTTCATGTTTTTGGGCTAGAGTCCCTGTTTTGAGATAACAGTTCCCATTTGATTGGTAACTATGTTCTACGCTATTTATTATATTAGCAAAAACCTTACCCCTGTCGAGTTAAATTACACAATAATAGAAAATTAATTTTTAGTTGTTATACATGCTATCAATAAGTTTAGACATTATATAACACGTTATCCAATCTTTCTGTATACTAACCACTCTACCATCTGTTACTTGGCCAACAAACCAATCACTAATGGGCGAGTAACTTGATGGTTCTTGTTACTACAGGATTTTGATATCACCATAAAAGACTAGCCATGAAAAGAAAATCTTGTTACAGAATTCATGTCTCGGGTACCTAAGACGAATGATCTGTTATCGATAGACGATCAGTTTCCAGACGAGCACCTATTCACTGTAGTGATTAAAGCACCTTGGTATGCGATGTAGTGAATTATCTAGCAGTCGAGAAGTTACCATCCCATCTCTCACCCAAGGAAAGGAAGTTGATTGTCCAAAGCAGTGCCCAATTTTCATGGATTAGCGGGTATATTTTTCACACTGGATTTGATTTACAGATTCGAATGTGCGTTCAAGAAGATGAGGTCTATGACATCCTGAAATCCTGTCACGAAAAGCCTTGTGGCATACATTTCACAGATCGCAGAACCGGACATAAAATCCTTCGAATGGGCTATTACTATCCCACCATATTCAAAGATGCTAATAAATATGTTCAAGCTTGTGACAGTTGTCAAAGGATGGGCCATCCTGGCCAGGCTGATGAAATGCCATTGCAACCGCAGTTGGTGGTGGAACCCTTTGAAATATAAACGCTTGACTTTGTTGGGCCCTTAATCTGCCATCAAATCAAAAAGTCTATATACTGGTTGCCACAAACTATGTGCCTAAATGGGTAGAAACAATAGCCTTTCCTCTTTGAACTATTCATACGATATGGCTTACTAAGGGAGGTAATAACCGATGGAGGATCGGAGTTTACAAAACATAAAATTTCAACCACCATGCGAAATCATCACGTCAAACATCGAGTTACCTCTCCCTGTCACCCACAGGAAAATGGACAGGTAGAGAGCACCAACAAAGTCATAGAAGTGATCTTGACTAAGACAGTCTCATCAAATCGATGGAACTAGGCCACTAAACTTCCCGAAGCCTTATGTGCCTATCGCACAACATGGCGTAATACTACTAGATACTCCTCCTAACAACTTGTTTTTTGGAAAATAACCAACCTTCCCAATAGAAATTGAGATAAAGACTCTTAGGACAACCGAGGAGGTTGGACTAGATCTTACAGAAGCCCAAACACAACGACTTCAGCAATTAAATGAGCTAGATGAAGCATGCTTACTTGCCCTGCATCGTACAACAATTATTCAATAGCAGAGGGCTAAGTGGCATGATAGGCTTATTAAAAATAAATCATTTCATAAATGTGATTGGGCGCTCCTCTATGACTCCAGATTTCAGGAATTCCTAAGGAAACTACAGACAAGGTGGCTTGACCCTTATGAGATTCAAGAAGTACATAACAATGGCACCATAATTTAATCACCATTGATGGGTCTGGTGCTCCCTTTTTATTAAATGGACAACGGTTACGACTTTATCACTAGCCACTCACAAAGGAATTTTTGTATCAGCAGGTCAGTAATGATCCTACTCTCCAAATCATAGCTGTAGGGGATGGTAACCTAGCAGCTTCATTTGCATGAAAAAATTGTTTCTTCTCATATTGTAAATAATGTACATATTTTCTTTTGAAAATGGCTGAGAAATTTTATTCTTTTTTACTATTTAGTACGTTGGAATTTTGATACTAACATTGTTTATAATCGATCGTTTTTCCCTTAAAGCACAGTTGTTGTTCCTTCATCACAAATGTTGTTCCCTTTTCAAAGAAACAATTGTTGCTCCATTTCCAAAGGAACTATTGTTGTTCCCTTCTCGAAGAAACAGTTGTTTTTCCCTTCTTAAAGAAACAGTTGTTGTTCCATTCTCAAAGAAACAATTGATGTTCCCTTCTCGAAGAAATAGTAGTTGTTCCCTTTTCCTAAGAGAAGTTGTTGTCCCCTCTGCGAATGAAACATTTGGTGTCCCCTTTAACAAAAAAGAAAAAATTCTTGATCCATCGCCATGAATGATTTTTGTTCTCATTACTATCATCCCATGTTGATTATTCCTTTTGGTTATGCGTTCGATCTAAATCTTTAAAAGCGGTAATCTCTAAATCATCATGATTCTTAGCCTTTTTGGTGTATTTTTTTTTTTAATCTGACATGCACTATCTATGAATATTCCTGCTTATATCTACTCTTCGGATACATTATAAATTGTTCATGGTATATCCCCACCATACTAGATTTCTTTTATTACACATTCAAAAGGTGATTTCCTCAATAAATATGATGGAGAATTTAAGGCATATGTATCCTTGGCATTTTTTTTACTTCTTACACCATCCCGAACTCTTAAGGAGTTAATGAGCCTCCCCTAACTTCTAAACAAAAAATAGAAGAAACACAACACTAAAAAAAATTAAGCTAAAAAGGGGGATAGGGGTGTCATCATGAGCCAGCCTACCACGATCATAGGAAAGTAACATAAGTGACAATCCCATTATGGCTACCACATCAAGGTAATGGCCTTGTGAAACTAAAATGTCCAAGGACAGGAGGTCTCATCACGAGCCGGCTTGTTCACTTTGTTATGATCGGGTGAGTGGCATTAGTACTATATGGTCATCAGACTAGAACAATGTCCTTTTTAAAAGGGAAATCATTTTTTTTAAGTTCGGGACACTGGCTCATTTGTGGGTTAAAAGGGAACCCTGTCGAGGCTATAGACGCCTTCTGGTAGCAGTGGCTCTACCTATGGTATTGAAGAATACTTTGAATTTGCCAAACTTTTATTATGTCCTTAGTTCTTCTTTACTAAATAAAAAGGGAGAAAACACCTATAATTTGTGATTACATCTTTAATAAATAATATGGGCAGCTTATGTATGTTACATGAACCACATCAACATTATCCGATCATCTGACATTAGCAGCCATAAATTTAAAATAGCGCCTCGTCAGATTTCATCGCACATACTCCAAAAAGTAAATCTCTTTCCATTATGTATATTTCGTATGCTTTATTTCTCATGATCGTCTCTAACCAATCAAACGACTGTGCATTTATTGGATTCAATTTCGACTACCTGACTGTTCTCACCACTTTTTGATGTAATAATGATGGTGCATGCTCTCTTTCCTGTCCACATGCTTCACGGGTCGTGGTCACCCTTTTTTCCATTAAAGGGGTACGGTCATACATTATTACGACGTGAAGGCGCACGACTAACGAACAACTGCCATACCTGTCAATATGATAGGATATTATTATCGAGAATTTGTACTTAGTTTCTATTCTTTATACTCTTGCATGAAGTTTATGTTGTTTCATTACGAGATTTGTGGGATCCAATAGTGCATGCAAGTTTGTAGATTGTCCTCAAGAAATAGCACACATGGGTGGCACCTTTGTTTGCAATGAGCCTACATTGTTACAAATCACCACGCAAGCCCAAGATATCTTAGAACGTGCAGGATGGGCACAATATCTTACTCGGCTACAATGGTTTAATGATGAAATTGCTCTGGAATTCTTGCAGAATTTACAGAATGAAAGCACAATTGTCAAAGGCAAGACCATAGTAGTAACCGAAGCCATTCTGGCAGAGGTCACAGGCCTCCTTACAAAAGGCACAAATTGGGTCCAAAAGCCCATGGTATTTCATGAAGTTGTAGAATTTTTCAAAGATCCTGGCGAGGAGTTAGTGTGGAAAGGAAAAGGTATATGTCCTACATCCCTTAGCGAGCCATGGTGTGAATTGTCAAAAGTCATTCAAAAATATATCACAGGCGATGGTCGCTATGATGTGGTAAGACCTCAGAACCTTAAATTGTTATCCACACTAAAGCATAAAATAGTAATTAATTTTCCATTTCTCCTGAATATGTTATTACATGAAGTTGCTAGCAGAGTAAGGAAGTCTAGAAACCTGCATGCCACAGCCAGTCATCATGGTCTAATTAAATTAATGGTCATCAAGGAATTAACTTAGTTACAGTTAAACTGGGACAACTTTATAAGCTCTGATGCACTACCCCTGGAAGGAATTCCTGAAAATACCCAGCCTGAGGAAGAACGTCAGACCATGGAGATACAAGCCCCAAAAAGGGGACGAAAAAGGAAAGCCCGTGTCTTGACATCTATTCCTATAAAACAAAGATGGTCTGAGCGAACTGCCTAGCGAAGAAGCATTAGTTTAGCCATAGATGAGGTGGGACCATCCCATGGATCCCCTGATAATCGACAAGTCGATTGTCCCTAGCATTATGAAGAAGAGGCAACTCGAGTCTTAGAAAAATTGGGAAGTCTCTTTAAGGAGCTAGGCAAATTTGAGAATTTACAAGAACATACTCCTATCCCTTCCACTTCTCCTCATAGTTCTCACCATACGGAGACATTACCCTCTTCCGAAAATGACAGAGATATGCAAGAGTTGGAAGGGCAGTATTTTCTGCAGCTGAAACCCAAGAGCCTAAGGCTAATTTAAGGGATATAGCCTCACTTGAGAAAAACCATGATAACGTTGAGGAGACTAGAGTTAATTTAGGGGATACAACCCCACTTGAAATAAACCCTGATAATGATGAGGAGCCAAAAGCTAATTTTGGAGATATGTCCTTACTTGAACCAAACCCTAACAATGTTGATGAGTCAGAAGCCAATTCAAGAGACACAATCTTACTCGAATGTGAGCCTGATGATTTTGAAACTTCCCCTATTTTTTAGAATGTTTTTTCTGGCCCTTCTTCCCCAATAAAGAAACCTACTATAAGAGTAAAGAGGCGAGATGATCATAGTTTGGAATTGATGGAAAAGAAAATAAGAAGTTGAAAAGAAAAATTAAGCAGCTTATAAAATGACTAAGAGACTCTAAGAAAATTCATAGGAAAAAAATGGAGTCAAAATTAATCAGAACCTAGAGTGGGAATTCTCTTAATTCCACTGGGATTCAAACGGAAAACATTAGTACCTGTCTGGCAGGGACTCAGGCTGAGGATGTCTATTCTAGTTCTAAAGAAACTTAAATAGATATTTGTTCTTCTGTGGAACTGATAGAGACAGCCGCTCAGACAAATCTGTAGACAAATCTTTGTGTCCCTATGTCAACAATAGAATAAGTTGTTCAAATAGACCTTTGTGTTCCCATGGTAACAACAGAAGTAGCCATTCAAACAGATTCAATAGCAACTGGTAGTAAGACTACTCAAACTGAGGATGTACCTCCTTATACCCCCTTGGTAGTAGAGGCTATTATTCAAAAATTGAGGATAGAACTAGTAGAATTACAGAAATTACTACTACAACATCAACAAGAAGTTGTGCCTTTGAAGAAATATCAGGAGTTATTGAACAAATTTAATGACTTGACCACAACAAAGGATGAAACCTATGCTAGAATTAGAGCAGAACGGAAGGCAGTGGAGGAACTACAAGGACAATATCAGAAAGTCATGGAACAAATCAAAATTCTTTGTTATGTTTATTCAAATTCACTAGCCTGTAGATCACCTGTTATGAACTATGCACTTTTTCTGCTTGAACGATATTCACTGTTAAAAGTTAAGGCCATTAGAGTTGGTCAGCACTTTGAGTTTAAATCTAATCCTGATTTTGTTAAATGTTGTCAAGCACAGACTGAGGATGCAAAACGTTTCTTATGTGAATTATATTTGTACAACTTTTTCTTAGAAGATGACAAGGATTCCAATCTGAGCCCCTTCCTTGGGGATGTCTAGTTCCAGGCTTTCCTCTTCTTCTCTAAAAACTAGCTCAAATGAGCTAAGGCTCATGATACTTTCCAGAGGAGAGAAAGTGGACTGGATCTTTGGGTAATAGGTGAACCTACACTGCCCCTGCAGCTCTCGTTACAGCATAAGAGATTTATGGAAAAAGGAGTTTTGTCCACCTCGGGCCCTATCCACACAGACACTATCAAGTCGGGTTTGGTTTTGAAGACATCAGAGCTCTCCTTGTTGTAAAGCAAAGATGGATAGCCTCTCCCAATAGTGTCAGAAATCGAGAACCTTTTGGTTACAGGGACTTTACGGTAGTTGTAGCTAAACTCACCCATTACGGTAACCTTGTCCTAAGTGACGGTCCTACTTGGATTGGACGTTGCTATAGAATTCCTATCATTTGGTATCCTCCTAATGGGTATCGGTGTAATTATGAACTATCATAACATTAGGAAGGCTGAGCCTTCATAGTACTTAAAAACAAAAATGGTTTTCAGGTCTACAAGGAAGAAACATATCATGCCTATTCTCTGACTCAGTTGCATCTTAATTATCTTATTGCATGAGGACATGCAAAAAGGTAAGCTGGGGAGTATGTTGGGTCGTGAAAAAAGGTATGTTTTTCCTCCTCATTTTCTTAATTAATCATATGGTTTTCCATGAATTTACTCTCATCTTGAGCAGATTCTTGAAAAAAGGCCGTGAAAAGAAATTAGAAAGTATTGTTGGACAAATTACATGTTTTTAGTATTAAAAGCCTAAGCTTCCACTTGTTTATTTGCAGGTTGACTGGATTGGACAACTAATGTTCCTTTCGAATAAGATGATAGTGCCAAGAAAGGAAGATGATGTTGATTACAGTGGTGCGAACCATGCTAAAGGTGGAGGCAAAATATGGGATTGATGTGGAAATCCAATTGTTCAACCGAGCAATCTTGAGGATCTTCTGATCCTCAGGATAAGCTCTAATTTTGCTAGAAGTTCATAGAATATATAATGCTAGTAAATCAAAATGAAAGTAACTTTTGTGACTTTGTAATTTGTAAAATTCCAGCAAGACTGCGAATGTAGATTAAACTTTAAGGAGTCGAAGTGATTTTGTAATTCTTTTGACAATTAATGAAAGACTCAAATTTTTCCATTAAATCCTTGCGTTGAGTTTTGATAGTAGTTTTCTTCTAGAGGCTTTGGGCCTGGTCTCTAGAAGATCCATTACTCCTTGTATTATGTTATTTACGTTTTGTTGTCAAGATTTACATTGTTGTTTCTTCTCCAGGTTGAGTTAGAGTAAATCATATAGTTTGGTTAATATCATTTTTATTTATAGAAAGTAAGTTTGTATATGATTGTTGTTCCCTATTAGTATATGCTTTCTGCAATTACTTCTATCTTTGAATATTCTTTGTAATTAGTATGATTTGAATAGTCTTCTTTAATGCACGTGGATTTGATTATTCAGGTTGATTTCCTCTTTTGCATTAGGACATTGGATTAAGGTCTTTGTTTGAAAGTAGTTTGCAAGTGATTTATCTTTCTGATTTCAAATTATAGAATAATTTTGTTCTGCATTTCTAAGAAAATGAGTTGTTAATTGATTGTTTATTTCTACAACGATTAGTTAGGATTAATCACCTACATTTCAATCTTTAGATGTTACCGCACAGAAAACGCTTACAACCTTGAAATAGACAGATGAACCCCGGGTTGACAAATTAATGTGGGATTAAGATTGATTTATAAAGTCTTTTTAGTGCACCAATGGAAACCTTCATTCCATTTTCACTCATTTTTCCAGAACCGTTTGTGCACAGAAAAAATCACAGTGTTTCTTGAGACCATTAGCCTGCCTTCTTCCCCTTATTCAAGATGGGTTTTGAATATTTTTTAGTTTGGAAAGGTATTCCACATCCTTTTCCAACCTCCTTCTACCTTTTTCCACCATTTGGACACCTTTGAAACCTTCAAAACACCTTTAAATGAGAACTAGGACATCTTGTAGTAATTCTTGTAGTAACTACAAGAAACCCTGTAGCAACCTGTTTAAACATGTTTTGAGAAGAAATGATAGTCTGAGCCTAGGGTAGGCCCTCAACTTGACTTCCATGCATTTCTCCCCTTTTTATAACATCTTTTTAGGCCTTGGGCAAAAGCTAGAAAGAGATTAGAGACCTCTTGGAAAGCTTATTTTCATCAATGCGGTTTGAGTTCTATTTGATGTGAATGCCTTCTTGCCTTTTGTTGTCTTCTTATTCTCTTTTGTGGCCTAGATGATTGCCTAATGGCCTTGGAGTTCTCTGTTTTTATTAGGTCTCTCTTAGGCACTGCCATTTTTGTTTTTAGCATAATTTGTTCCTTTCCTCCTTCTTATAGTAGCATTATGCCTTCCTGTAGCGGTCATTCCTCCTCTTTCAGGGTCTTCTAACTGTATGGGAGTGATGAGAAATGATGTAGAGGGTTTGGATGATGATGCTAGGGCTCAGAGGGAGTAGTGTATGTTTGTGAAAATGGAGAGGATGTGCTCTGTGTGTTTCTTTCAAGAAATTTTCACAGTGAGACAAAGTGTAGGGTTTGTTCTTGAAAAATATTATTTTTTTCTTATGAAATGGGATGAATGAATGATGGATAGATAGTGGATATGAAGTGGATGGAGGGCTTGGAGTGTTGTGGTGACTTGGCCTTTGCAAAAAAAAACTTTTAACTGTTTTCCCCATTCCTCGAAATCATCACCCTTCACAATTTGGCTTTTCAACATTGCATGCATGGAGGAGTGAGCTGCAATTAACTAGTTGAAGGTGGTTGAGACTGCTGACCCATCCTTAGCTTATAAAACCTCATCCCTCATTCATTGACAAAAAAATTCTAACTATAATATGCTCAAGAGAAGAGGTCAAGAATATTGCATACCTGTACCTACCTGATGGTTGTTGGAGAGACATGCATGTTGTTGTTGAGTTGATGATCAATCCATGGTCCTCTGGAGGTGATAATTTCCTTTGTTTGCTTCTGCACAGGTGTTCATAGCATGGTGATTCTAAACCTCTATCTTCCAATTACCATGAGCAAGTTATCTTAGTCAAATCCGACCTTCTTGGAGTGTTGGGCTTGGCCATTGGTGATTTTCACCTTGCCTATACCTTATTCCACCATTAGACACTTTTCCCACACTTTATTTCACCTTTCGTACCTTCCTATAGCTTTCAGCCTATTTCCTGTAGTAAACTAGGACATTTTGTAGTACTATAGGAAACCCTTTAGTAGCTTGTTTAAACCCATATCTCCCAAATGGTATACTAGATTGACCTGAAATTTTCTGAGCATGTTTCCATCATCCTTATGCACCTCCCGATAAAATAATTTTGGCCAATGGATGCATGAATATCGAGAAAAATTAAAAATAACTGAAGTTGATGAAGGTCGATTTCTTGGAAACCATGCACTGGAATTTGTTGAAATTTCTTGGGCATGTAACCATCATACATATGCATCTCCCCATGAAACATATTTGAAAATGGGTGCATGAATACCAAGAAAATTCAAAAATGGATGTAGGTGATGGAGGTTGATTTCTCGAAAATTGTGCACTAGAATTTGTTGAAATTACTTGAGCATGTTACTATTATCCATATTCATCTCCACCTTAAACAACTTAGCAAATGGATGCATGTTTTCAAGATATGAGAAAGATAATTTTTTCTCTATATATTTATGTTTCTTGTAGTAAAACAGAGCCTTCCTGTAATATTTTAGACAACAGGGAAAATGAATGGGAAAAGCTTGGTAATGATGGGTGGATGTGGGAAATAGATGAGGATGAAAGATTCACATGGTCTTGGTCCTTCTGAAGCATCTAAGAAAAGGAGGAGAAAATCCAAGTTTGACTTCCTTTGACCAGAATTTTGACCAATTTTTTTCTTTTTTTGGTGCCAACTTGTTTTTTTTGCTTGCAGAAGTTGGAGAGCACCTACATTCATCCGAGAGATACATGGAACAAATATTTTTTTTTCTTCTAGGCCTATTAGCCATCTCAATGAGGTTTTCAACTAGTAGATCTACCTAGGTGCCTCAAAGGAGGTTTTCACCTAGGATCTTTTCTTTTTCTCTATTTTTTCCAACCCATTGACCACCTCGTAGAGGTTTTCAATCAATGAGCCAATCTCAGGCACCTAAAAGGAGGTTTTCACCTGAGATTAAATTTTTTTTCTCTTATTTTTCATTTTGTATTTCTTTTCCTATCCTACTCTACTTGGAAAAACAAAATCATTTTCAAGTGTAGGAATACTTGCAATGAATCCAAGTTCACATCAAGATGACAGATAAATTGATGTGTAGGATTGAAATGTATTCTTTGACATGTACCTGGATGTAAGAGACCAAATTATTTAACTGATATGAGATTAGGAATTGTTGAAGAAGAG
Source organism: Pinus taeda (assembly GCA_000404065.3). Classification (NCBI taxonomy): domain Eukaryota; kingdom Viridiplantae; phylum Streptophyta; class Pinopsida; order Pinales; family Pinaceae; genus Pinus; species Pinus taeda. Next base: position 169,244 of record APFE030139960.1, read on the forward strand.
TGTGTTGCTACAACTTAACACTTTTATGGAACCATATTTCAATATAGTTGTGATGCCCCTAGTCCACTTGCTGATTTGGATCATCTTGGATGTCTTCTTCTTCCATGAAATTCATATCTTCTTCTTTTTGCTAATTATTCTCTTGAACACATATAGGATCTAATGGTAAACATGAGGGCACTTTCCAATCTTTGATTCTAATGTCTGTTCTTCGTCAAGTACAGCCCATGATTCTTTGGTCTTCTCATTTGAATCTGCATGTTGTCCTTCAATGATATCAAGAGAATCTCTTTTTTGTGATACTCTTCCTAAGCTAAGATGAATAGCATTTAGATCAAGTGGAGATGTTTAGAAGTGTTGTACCTCATCATTGTAAGTGGGTTGAGCTACTTCATTGTGTGGGTTCGGAAATGGTGGTACCGGTAGTTGAGTGGAAGTGGATATTTGAGATGGATGTGGTTGGGGTGTGGTTGTGGTGTTGGTGGATGGTAGCGATAACATGGCATTGGGTATGGAGGATATTGAGGATATTGTGGATGGATCCCATAAGTTCCTTGCCAACCTCGTTGCCAAGATTGGTTTTGGGGTTGAGATGGCCAAGGTTGCTAAGGAAAGGGTGTGTTCCAATTACTTTGAGGTGGATGTTCATAAGCCTGAAATTGTGAATTAGGCTCTTGCATCATATCAAGTTGAATAAGCTACCATGGTCATCTTAGAGCTACATAACATAGTTGCATTGGCAATTGACTTGCTCCATTGTCCTCTTGGTAAACTTCCTTCAACCTTGGTAATGAGGGGCAATACTTAACATCAGGTGATTATGCATGGACAACACAAATATCAACATATTCTTTTTTCTCATTTTCTATTCTTAACATTTCTACTTTTTCACTTAGATTGCTAAGAATTTCAATTTTAAAGCTAGAAAGCAAATTTCCAAGTTTAGCTTGACTTACCGATCTTGATGTTGATTGACTTACTCTTTCCCTTCCTCTTGATATGTGTTTGCATGTTTCACAAATTTCTTCAAATGATAATTAGTATACATCACCTCTACTCATGAGATCAAGAATATCAATCCACTCATCCCTAATTGTTCTAAGTAAGAGGGTTTTGAGTGTGTCAAATCCTAAATGATGTAATTTTCCCCTCTTAACATTGTACTTGAACCTCTCTATTAAATCCTCAAGGCTCTCATTTTCTTTTTTATTCATTCTAAACATTTCTTCTTTAAGATCATGATCTTTATATTTCTCTAGAAATATCATTTGCATATCATTCCATGATCTTATTGAATTAGTCCATAAACTCATGAACCATTTAAGAGCTCTATCGTTCACTGTTACCAGAAACAATCTCAATTTTTGAGTGTTTAACAAGTAACCATAAGATCTATAAATAATTTCAAATTCAAAGAGAAAGGTTTCTGAATCCTTTGACCTCATACCATGGAAGTTGGGAAGGAAATATGTAGGGAAGTTCTTCATATGCACACTGATATAAGTTTATTGAATGGGAAATCCAAGAATATATTCCTCATTTCCATCATCTCCATCCATTTCTTCTACCTTATTTTCCATCTCTTATTCCTCTACATGCAAAAGTGGATGGTGATGTGTCTCTTACTACACCACGTGATCAAATGGGGGGTGGGTTGGTGTTAGAGAAATTTTTGCTTTTATGATTGAATGAAAACAATAATGCAATGCACTTTTGTATTTTTGAAATGAAATATGCCTAATGCAAACCTTTTTTTTTTTTTTTTTCAGAAAGTAAAAAGAAATGAATCAACTAGCGAAGAAAACAATGCATACTTTTACACCTCCCCTGCAACAGTGCCAAAAAGTGATGAGCCTCGTTATTGCAATAAGAATGTTGCAACTCCTAAGGCTACCAACTTTAATTATCAACCCAAGGTTTGTACAAACTTAAGAGATATTGACATTATATTTGTAGCATACAAGGTGTCCTTCATTTATTATCATAATGTAATGGAGTGCATGTAATGAAATCAAATCCTAAACTAATTGTAGAAAATGAAATGCTCAAAATGGAAACCTTAACCTATTGCAAGAAAGAAAATACAAGGAAAGAAACATATTCTAATTGCATAAAGTAAATATCATGAAGTAAATGTCAATCATTACATTTAAAAGAGTTTATATCCATTAACAGAGTTCATTGGATGTGGCAATCAAGAAAATCATTATTGTATTATCCAATTCATAAATTTGTCAATTAAGCCAAATCGCTAAAATGTTTTACATGGGTAAATAGGCAAGTCCTAATTGATTTTTAGTCTTCCCTAATGATTGATTTAGAGCCTAGGGTTCTTGATTCAACCCTAAGGAACAATAACCAAGCCTCTTGAGCAAATCTAGGCAAGTATATACACGTTGGAAGAGTACTACAGGAAACAACGGATTTACTACAGGAAACTATAATTCATCGAATGACCAAACAAATCAAATCCGAAATGGATGGGATAATTTTTTTTATTGACTAGGATTTCTTAGATCTCCATTTCAAGTGGAATCACTCAAAAATACCTTTTTTAACCTATGCTAACAAATAACATAAAATTACTAGTCTAAAATCTAGAAATTCGAGAACCAGTGAGCTAGTAAATCTATCAAATGCATAACCTAATCAAGTGCAAATGAAATTGGGTAGTTTTTGTTATTAACTAGAATTTTTTTGTGATCTAATTCAAGTGGAACCAACTTGATTGAAGCTCATTAGAATGCTCTAAAAAATAGCATAAATGTATTGTTATTTTACATAAGGGACTTCCAGAAATCTAGATTTGGGAATAAGCAAACTAATCCAAGTAGCTCGATGATTACTATGACCTTCCAAAGCTATTCCAATGATTAAAGGATGCTTTTGATCCTAAAAACTAATTTGATTCAACCATTTAACCCTATCCTACAACAAGAAATCATTAATAATAAATCCAGAAATAGAAAAACAAGAACAAGAGATGCATGTGAATAAGAAGTGAAATGAAGAAAAGTAAATGATACAAAAGGGATCTGAGGCTCTTGGGATGGCAAAGCCCAAGAAAACTCAGAGTCCTATGGAGGAGACCAAGATTTAGAAGTTGAACATGGCACCAATCTTCATTATTTCCATCAATACAATTCCATCCCTACAAGAAATGACAGTGGAGAAGCAAAAATCTGAGTTTTTATCGACAACAAGACAAATAAAAATCCACCCCTAGAGGAAAATTTGACTTGGTACTTATAAAAAAAGATCAAGAATCATTCCCAATGAAAGGAGGAAGCTTTCCCCACCAAAATCCCTTGATTATTGGATTGGGTTCGCAATACTAGGAATTTGCATTAAATGGTAGGGAACACAATCCTAGATTTTCTCAATCATTGGAGCTCCACAATTTGTTCCATAATTCCAAAATATCTTGTTGATTTATTGTTTAATATTGATCCTCCTATAGTAAGGAGCGGGTCCCTAGATTATCTCCTCCTCCAAATCTCCATAATTTGCCCAATATTCTCACAATATTCCATAAAAATAAATAATATTAGGCACAAATATGCAATTATCCATAAACCTTCCTAATGAACATATTAAAGTTAAAAATACATTATCTAATGCAAAAAGAGAGGTTTAATGTGTTGAAGGATGGTTAGATGAGCCTTAATTTATGTCTAATTTAGAGGCATGGGCCTTAATTTATGTCTAATTTAAAGGACTATCCAGAGTAAACCAAATTCTACTTCAAATCATTACAATGTTTTAGTATTACAACATTGTATTCATTAATGCATTGAAATCATACCAAGAGATTAAATTCACAACAAAAACTTTAAATAAGAAATAAACTATGTTTTTTCTTTTATTCTCAATCATTGGAGCTCCATAATTTGTGCCATAATTCCAAAATATCTTGTTGATTTATTATTTAATATTGATCCTCTTGTAGTAGGGAGCGGGTCCCTAGGTTATCTCCTCCTCCAAATCTCCATAATTCGCCCAATATTCTCACAATATTTGACAAAAATAAATAATATTAGGCACAAATATGAAAATATCCAAAAACCTTCCTAATGAGCATATCAAATTTAAAAATACATTATCTATTGCAAAAAGAGAGGTTTAATGCGCTAAAGGATGGTTAGATGGGTCTTAATTTATGTCTAATTTAGAGGCCCATCAAGAGTAAACCAAATTCTACTTCAAATCATTACAATGTTTTAGTATTACAACATCATATTCATCAATGCATTGAAATCATAACCATATATTAAATTCACAACAAAAACTTCAAACAAGAAATAAACTATGTCTTTTTCTTTTACAAAGAGTAGTTACAATTCCCAACTTCTCTAATCCATTGTAAAAACATAATTCATTTGAATTCTTGAGACATACTTGAAATGTTAAATCGTTAACAACAATATGCAAAGAAAATGAAAAATATGCAGTGAAAGAAGCTTGATTATCTTGTGCAAGGTGTATAGAAAACATCAAACTAGTCAAAATGATGCTAAGTTAAATATATATTCATGGTGATAAGATATATTAACTCACAACAACCTAGCTAACAGTCTACTATTAATTTGGATGTTTCCAAACCTTGGGGCTATTTTGAAGGTTCTTTTAGGGGACGTGCCTTATTGCAAGGGTGGTTTTGTTCATCACTTAACTGAAAATCATTTCTTTCATGAAAAAATGGGTTTGGGAAAGGGGTCAAATAATTGAGCAGAAGTAAATGCATGAAAATATCTTATTTATTTTTGTATTGACAAAGGATGTTCTCATATTCAGTGCTTCAATGGCTCCTTGTTAGTTATCAACTAGGTTAATATGGCTCAATGTTGCACGAATATCATGCTTGGTCATATTATGGAGGATTCATCGAAAAAAAACTTATTCAATTCTTTCACATGTTGACATGTATATAGGGAGAGGAACATGGTCGTCGAAGTTTTATTTAAGGAATGCTTGCACTTAGATCTGGTATTATGGTTGGTAAATTAGTACTATGGACATGAACACTTCCAGTTTTTTCACAATCCCTATATGGATGGGCATGTTATAGTTGATATTTCCTAACTTATATTTTATATGCCATTTATCACTAATGCAATGAATTTTTTTGTATGTATTTATTATATCTAAACTTTGTATGAATATTCTTATTATAATTTTTTTGTTTAAACATGAACATAGATTTCATGTATGCTACTTGATCGGATGATTCAGAATGTAAGTATCATGTATACAGAAAACAAATATTTTTGACAGATTTTTCCATACAAGTATTGGTGCAGATCCTTGAAGAATACACACATATGTTGTGTCTATACAAAACGTATTTTACTTTACTTCTATATATGAAATATGGGTTTCTTTTTGCAAGAAAAAAACAACCTATTATTATCTCAAAAAGTCCAAATTCCATTGTAGAGTGCTCAAATTCTTTGTTCATTGGGAAAAATGGTTGACAAAATTGAACACTCTATACAATCTTGCACTATCATTGCCCCATCTCAATCAAACCTAATTGGACTATACATGGTTAGAAATTAATGGTGATTGGATAATTCATTGACTAAAACAATGAACTAATGGTTATTGGCAATTGATTTAAATTTCCTATTAGCAATTAATCTACACTTCATCGTTTAGTTCAAGTTTTTGGACATACAATTGTGCATTAACAACCTTTCGATGCAATAAAGTAATGCAACCAACACCTTTTCTCCCTTTGACATCTCTAAATACTCGTTGTGCTACACAAAAATCAAAACGTGGTAACTTTTTCGAGTTCTAGTTGCTTGTCATCTAGTGGGGAATTCACACAAATAGTTGATAGATTAAGTAGTCATTGCCAACTACTAAATCCTATTGTGAATGAATTGACAATTAATAGTGGTGAAATTTGCAAGGAGGTAGGAGTAATAGGGGTTATTTTTCACCCTGACAAAGAATCAAAGATTAAATGTGCATGGGGTCGAGGGATCTCAACCAATAACCAGGATAAATTTGTAGCTTTATGGTTGAGATTAGACTTGGTTATAGCAAGGAAAATTCAATATTTTATGGGTTTTTGCACTTAAATGTTAGTTATTCAACAAGTATGCAATATTGAATAGGATCTTATGTTTATCTAATCTCTTATTCTTCATAGAATAAGGTTGCAAATTCTCGAGTTTACCACACTAAATTTTACCACATCAAAAGACATCTTAAGTCTATGCTAGATTAATTAGAAAATTGTGGAGTTAGCCTCGAGCAAGATGTCTATTGCAAAGGATTCATTTATTTTATAGGTTTATTTCCCTTGGGGAATTTCATGGGTGTTTTAGTAAGAGCCCTACTTGAAGGCATTTTGTCTAGAATGAGAGTACACCAAATTCTACTTCAAATCATTACAAAATTTTAGTATTACAACATTATATTCATTAATGCAATGAATTCATAACCAAAGATGAAATTCACAACAAAAAATTCAAACAAGAAATAAACAGTTTGTAGAAAAATTGTGTTTTCTTTTACAAAGAGTGGTTACAACTCCCAACTTCTCTAATCCATTACAAAAACATAATTCAATTCCCAACTTCTCTATTCCATTACAAAAACACAATTCAATTCCCAACTTCTCTAATCCATTGCAAAAACATAATTCATTCAAATTCTTGAAACATACTTGAAATTTTAAGTTGTTAACAACAATATGCAAAGAAATTGAGAAAAAATATATGCAGCAAAAGAAGATTGATCATCTTATACAAGGTGTATAGAAAACATCAAACTAGTCAAAATGACACTAAGGTAAATATTCCCTCATGGTCATAAACTATATTAACTAACAACAACCTAGCTAACAATCTACTATTAGTTTGGATCCTACATTAATCTAATCTCCTATTCTTCATAGAATAAGCTTGTGAATTCTCAAGTTTGAGGTTGATGAATTTTACCACATCAAAAGACATCTTAACTCTATGGCGGATTTGCTAGCAAAGGGTGATGGAACAGGATGGCTCAAGTTGGGTAATTTAATGTATTCCATGAATAATAAAAATCCATTGTCGATCATAGGGAATTTAAATAAAATAAAAATCATTAAAGGTATAATTTTTGAGACGGAGACCCAATGGCAAGATGTAAGATCTCAAATAGTATTATTGATACTCTTAATATTGAAATGGAAATTTGCATTCAATATTGATTATTGGGTTCATGTGCCCATATTGAGAAATCATGTCTTCAAGACTTGGTTATTACATAGGTGGAATCAAACTCGCATCCATTTTAAATTTGGATGGGTGCGGATAGTTGTTAATTGTATTTCCATATCTCTACAATCTAATTGGGAGATTAGAGCTTTAATGAAGTTCAAATTATGTTACAGAGGAATTAATTATGGAATTGAATGTCTAATGCAAAGAATGTACAAGTATAATGGTCTTCTTGAAGTTGATGCACAATGCAAGAGTTCAACAGGCCTAGGCGAGCAAGGCTATAAAGAGGACTTAAGCATCACTTTCTTCCCAAAAAATTGGGTCTACATTTTCATTACTTATAAAGTCAAAGAGGTTTGTTGTGTTGGTTTCCAAATGGAGCTCTCGTCGTAAGAAGATAATGATGTCTTCAGTCAACACTTGGATCATATGATGGAAACCATGTAATTTATTCTTCCTCTACTTTCTAAACAAGGAGAAATGGGGAATGTAGGAGAGAAAGATCTATTAGCTCTGTTAAATCAGAAAATTGGTCTTTTACAAACCAAAATGGATCGCTTACAGATTTCTTTTGATCGTTTGACCATTAATATTGATAAATTTATCCCTCTAAATGAAGCATTAGTTTTTGAAGAGAAAAAAGAATCGCTTGAAGAGACTAAGGTGCTCTACCTTGAGGTTCCATAGAAACAAGCGACAAGAATTGAAGAGATGTGTGAGGATATGGCTTTCATTCTACTCCTTCCACTGCAAGAAGAAAATGAAAATGCAACCATAGTAACTCCTGGTGCAATGGTTGAAGATTATTTTTCTCTTTTAGTTTATATTTATGTTATGTAAGTATGCAGTAATATTAGGGGTATTTTGGCATATATATAAGAGAAGTTATATCATAATAGTCATATGTAATCAAATTGTTAGAGTTTCAAGGGTTTTTTGGTCCCTTTTGGACTTCATAGATGAAAATTTTGTATCATATGTAAAAAAAATTGTCCTTCAAACTGGATTGATTAAATAGAAATAACATACCCATTTTGTTGAAAAAAATAGTGGTGAAGTTTGAACATTTGATTGAAAACCCATTGATAGCTGAAATTAATTTAATGTGTAGTTTTTTTCTAGATGGAAAATATCATCCCTTTCTATTGAAAACAAAAACTAGTACATGGCCAAGATAACTGATAATTACGCATTTATATGAGAAAACTTCTTGTTAGGAGAGAAGAAAGTATAATATAAGGACAATTACAAAACTGAGTTTCCAAATATGCAAGCAACATCCACTAAATAAAAAAAGGGCTATATAGGCAAAATATGAAAATCAATTGTCTACAATGTTTTGTTCTATATGCAAGAAACATTAATAACATAGTTCTAGAAGGATGACAAATTGTGAAAACCAATGTAGCCCAAGAATTGTTTACAATAGTGTGGCAAAATCCACAAGCATGAAATAATTTTAATGCTTATTTAGTAGCAAGTTGTGGCTAGAAGATTAAATCATATCTAATATTTAATTGTGTACCACCTATTTTTTCCTTTTTCTTTTACCCCTCCTTTAATGCACATTCAGGTTATTGCTTCCAATTATAAGGAATCAATGAGTATACCAAAATTTCCATTATTTTCTAGGTGAAAAATAAAAAATTTCACACGCATATAACCCAAGTTGGTGGAAAACCAGTGAAATATACCCTAGTTTCGATAGGCAGTGTCAAGCTGGTCTGTTATAGGCTATTTTGTCTCATCTGATCAATCAGCCTCCAAACTAGATCATTCGCATCCATTCAACCTTTATATAATCTTTTGACAGACCCTTATGCATGGCTCTCTCATTCCCCACAGTGTATTCCCTAAACTGCATCATCTGAGAAAATTTTAGGACCAACGCTCCCTGGCCTCGTTCACCTATAGGTTTCTCCATTATGGCATGCGTTGATCACCTACAGGTTGATCCCTTTGCACCTGCATTGGTTATAGAAATTCGGGAAAAAGAGAGAGAATCTCGAAGCTTCCAGGATCTATTGTAACCATTTATCTCAGATAAAACTTATGAATCTTATCCTATCCTACCTTAGAGTTTCCATCCCTTATCCTTAGATCTCATTCTCCCAACAAGAGTGGATCTTAATCCAAATATTGGTAAAAGAATAAGAAATCCCAACTTACCTCACTCCTCTATATATTTACAGCCTTCCATATGCAAGGGGTTGGCTTTTAGAGAGTGATTCTACCTTTATGTTGTTGTTGTGATATTTATCCTTTCATGCATTTAGGGTGATTGGAGGTGCACTTTGTGACAAAGGAAACAAGTTGACAACTTGGAGGAGCTCTTCTACAAGATCAATACCTATTTATGGTTGTAACTCATGCCATTTATATCAATACAAAGAGTTCTTTTTTTCCTATATGTGATGTTGTTATTTCATGTATTTCAATACCATGTTGATTTGTTGAATGAAGTAGATAGATGATGCTACATAAATCTCGTAGTTTCTTAGCTTGTGTTGTCTGGTTGTGCATGTTCTAACTTTTGCAGCTAGAACTAGGATTGGAGAATTCAAACCAAAGAAGGAGCGAAACATATCACTAATTCCAAGTAGGTTTCATCCCCTCATCTACTTACTTGAAGGAAAACATTGGGTCCTTTGTCTTTATGTTGTTCTAGGTTAGACACCAAACCTAGGGGAGATACTTTTGTCTGCAATCGTAAATTTTGCATAACGAATTCGCGACCATACTGGGGAATGGTTCATTCCCTTGGTCACTTCCTTTTCCTTTTTGCTTGTCTTACCCCTTCTTTAGATCTTCATAGTCTCACACAGTCTTGATAAGACCTACGAAGACCTTTCATTGAGCTTTACTTGCATTTTTTTTGTCGTAGCTTGGCTTTTCTTGATCGCTACACCCTGTGGTCTAGAGACAGTGCATTGTAGTGCACCCTAACCTTATCTCCACTTGTGTTGTAGTACACCCTAGACTTATCTACACCTACATTGCAGTGCACCCTGGCCCTTTCAGCACCTACTATGATCCCAATTTGATGAAAAAAATCCTTTTTGTGATATTCTCTCTTATTAACCTTGTTCTGGTTGGTCCTCCTTGTGTCCCTGAGTGTGTCTTGGTCTCTCATAAGCCTCCATTTGGTTTTCTTTTTTTTGTCAGTGCCTTTGATGAGAATTCATTTAGGTTTTCCTTTGTTCTTTTCATTAGGTCATTATCAAACTAAATTGTTTAGTCATTGAGTGCTTGAAAGAATTGGTGTTTTAGTCATCATTCTAAAAAGTTTTCTTTTACCAATGATTAGACAAATATCTTAGTTTTCATCTGAAAATTAAGTGGAATACAAAAGAAAAATCTTATGCATCATGTAATACATATAGTGCTTTGATTTTGATTGGAAAAGTTAAGTTGAGGAGATCGATTTTTGCATCACTTACTTGTTGCATTGTTGATTGACTTTTTTCTTCCCCTACTTAGTTAGTTCTTTCATTGTTAAAATGAAAATGAAAAGATTTCTTTTTTTCATATTAGTTGCATCACAGGTGTGTTCAAGCGACATCGATTTTTGAGCCTTGAAACTGAAACATAATTCAAGATCAAATTTTAAATTCATCTCAATTAATCTAAGCAGCATTTGAAACTTAACAACGCACATAGAGGTCCAGGCTAGAGAAGTGTTTCGGTGTCTTTAAATGTAGGATTTGTCGTTGTTTTCCAACATTGCATCTTGGGGGTGAAATCTCATTCCACGTATGTAAGTGTATAGGATCATTCTCCACATACCTTTAGGTATATCGGATGGCATTCCACGCATGTTAAGTATATCAAAGCACTCTCATCGAACGGTTACACATTAGACAACACTACTACAGACAACACTTCCACGTACCATTGAGTACATTTTGGAAGTCCACCATAGGTTGTTATCCTCACCATAGGTAATTGAGTCGACTGCCTTGTACACCATGATACACTGAACACAACATTCATGGAGATTTCCTGCACGTGTGTTAATTCCTTGGTTCTCCAAGGTGTATATTGCAGTTCACAGTTGCTTGGTAAACCTTTTGCCTAGTTTTCCCATTTATTTTATGTGTGTTATTAATTTATAAAATCAATTAATTGACCGCGAAATAACATCTTATTCATGAAAAAACTCCTTAGTAGATCTTTGGTTGAGACTAATGGTAATAGTTCCCAAGTACACCAGTGAAGGAAACCCCTCTGAGAGGAATCCAGATCATTTTCATTCTTTTCGAAATATGGGTGCTCCTTATATGGTGATGTTGTCCCTTCTCGGATTTACCATTGGTTTTCCAGTTTGGTTGTTTTCAACCACTATGGTTCTGAATGTCCAAACTGCTCCTCAACCGAGTTCCTCTCCACCTTAACAATATCAACCTCAAGTTTATCCTAAATTGGACCCTTTCCTTCTTCATTTGTTGTTTCTTCATTCCTTTTTTCCTCCACGCCTCATGAAGGTATTGATTCCAGTAGCCAGGAAGATAAGAAGAAGAAGAAGCAAAATAAGTAGGGGGTGAACCAAGCAACCATTCCTACGGATGCAACTAATATGGAAAAATATTCCAATCATCCCCACAAAGTTAAATTCCCTTGCATGTTATGTAAGGGTGAACACCTTATTAGAGATTGTCCTAGTATTCCCAAGATATTAGAAGCGTGGTCTTCAGGCTCACATCAGCGATTGTCATCAACCTCTGGAGATCATGTTGGTGATAAACCATCAACTAGTGATAGTAATGTCCATGGGAAAAAGGGTAAAGTAAAATTTCCATGTAATTTATGTGAAGGGAATCATCCTATTCTCCTTTTTCTGTATATGGATAAAGCCTCAAAAGTGTTGGAAAACCTTACGACTTCTCAACCATGAATTCCATCTAGTTATTGGAAGATTTCTCCCAATCCTCCACTAGTTGATGAACTGATTAATCAAAATCTGAATCTAATCAATCCTACTCTCTTTGAACGTGAATCCCATGATTCTATTCCTTACCAACCATTGGTTCAAAAAATAATTTAATTGATTCCACCTTCAGTTGAACGTACCTTTCCTGTAGAGAATGAACTTCATACCACTCAGGTTTTTTTCATTTCTTCATGTTCCAATGAACTGGGGTATATTTCTCTCATTCCCACGACACAAGGGGGGAATCATCATGTTCCCACAACAATGGAGAGAATTTCTCCCATTCCCATAGCACAAGGGGGTAGTTCTTTCGTTCCCATGACACCGCCTCTAAGTAGCATGGTCACTTCCTTTGATTGGAGTCGATTGGCAGGATATCGTCTTCCTTCTTACATTCCCTTCAAGATCATAATACATGCTTATAATGTCGTTGTACCTAGCACGATTATAGATGAAGGCACATATGTTAGTATTTTATCCTCAACTACTTGGCAAGATTTAGGTTCTCCGCAACTTCTACTCGTTACCCGAAATATATTGGATTTTAATAGAGGAACCAATCAACCAACTTCCCTAAATGGTCCTTATATGCAAGTGGTGTCTTCCCTACCATAAGTTAATTATGGCAACTTGTTCCATGCCCACATCTACTAATGATCTAGTTGGTGATGTAATGCATCATGTATTGGGGGAATTAGAGCCTGATCTTTCCATTACATACCTTGATATGTATCCCTTCCAGATTGTTCTCCCATCTGATGAGAGCCTCTCAAAATTCATAGCCTCTTATGGGCCATGATCAAGGTTTCCGAAGTAGAGTTCTTTTTCTTCTGTTAATCTCCTTAAAAAATGAAACAAGGTCCTGGAGTAGAGTTCCCTTTTCTTATGTCAATCTCATTAAAAAATCAAACAAGGTCCTTTGAGCAGAGTTCCTGTTCTTGTGTAGATCTTGTTAAAAAATGAAACAAGTTGTTATGAGGATAGTTCTTTTACTATGTCAACCTCGTTAAAAAAAAATGAAATAGGTTCCTATGAGCATAATTATTTTCCTATGTCAAGCTTGTCAAAAAATGAAGCAAATCCCCTTCAAATTAGAGTCTTTGATTATATCTCGTAAATTTCCAATCGAGTCTTTCACTTGATCTCATAAATGAACCTTCATTCCATCCACCTCTTAGTACCCAGTAGTCTGTTTAGGTGAATGAAATGAAGTTTGGGGGGCATGTACCTCGAATTGAGTCATTATGTGGGGGCATGCAGACTTATTTCAAGCAAATTTTTCCTCTGTTTCAAGCTTGTGTAAAAATTAAACCACTCACAAGCATAATTTTTCCCATGTTTCAAGCTTATGAAAAAATGAAACCATCTCCAAGTAATTTCAAGCATAGTTTCCCATGCTTCAAACTTTTGTAAAAAGGAAACCATTCCCATTTTATTCCTCGTGATTGCCATTTTTAACAACCTAATTTTTCCATATGAGACTTGGTTTTCTCATTCCATCATCACCATCTTCTTGCCCAACCATACGCTTTCACTTGGTTTGTACCCTTTCCTGAGGAACCACTACGATGAGTGATTTTGTTAGCCAGCCTCTTAACCTCTACATGTTTTGAGCAGCTCCATCATGACTGTAACTAATTGGTACCCTTTATACCACTCATTCCTCCAGGAGGAGTCCTATTTCATCTCTTTTCATACTCCCAAAATATTAAAAGATTTTCGAGCACTTGTCTTTTCGAACTCGTAAAAGTAAATTAAAAGACATCTACTCAGTATAAGTTTAACCCTTTTCTAGACTGAGATATACTAACTACAAAAAAGGAATACCTTAGTCGAACATGGATAAGAGTTTCTCTTGGATATTGGTTTCTACATTTTCGGACCTAAGGGACTACCCACAAAAAGGAAATATGGAGTTCTATTTTTCGCCTCTTTTCCAAACTCTCTAGACATGAAAAAGAAGTTGAGTTTTCACCCTTGCTAAACTCGTAAAAACATCAAACAACGATGGACTCATCGATCATGACAGGACAAAACCACTCCTTCTATGGGTTCTTTAAACATACTTGGAGCAATCCATCTAAAGGGTGAACTTGCAAATCAAACATATGTTATCCTCCTCAATCTTATTAAAAAATAAAGAGGTACTGACCAATATGGTTGGGGAAATTGGGAAGATAGGGTACACCATTTATTAATGTCAGTGTGTTGCTTTTGAAAATTAAACTCTTCCACTTCATCTTCGTGTTTGTTGAGTTGGGTAATCTACTTGTCTTTTGGTTATAAAACCATTTTCAGAACCTCCATTGCAGTTTTGGGTCAATGCTACCAACTCCATTCAATGTTTTCATTATGTTCAAGAGAAGTCATTTAGCTTATATTTGTTACAATACTCTTAAGACCTCATTCCATGTTTGTCTTTCCTGATCCAGTTCCATACCAGCATCATTATGTCTCAAACATCATACATGTTGTGTGTCATTGATCGGGGATACATCAAGACCCTCCTATGACAGGTCGCTTCCTGTCGACATAAACACATCATTCAGGAGGTTGACTTAGAAACAACCCATCAGTACCTTGGTGCTTGCATAAATCAATGGCAATTTTCCTCTCTCGACGACAGGTTTACATTATTGGCCTTCAATCGAAAGGTTCTATGTGGTGTTCGACATCAACTCATTTATTCACACTATATGAATTGTACTTGAGTACCCTAAGAGCCATTAACATCATTGGTGGTTTCTCTCGCATCTATTAACGACTTACATCATTGGCCGGTAATCAGATGGTGTTTCCCATGTCCAACTTCATCTCATTAATTCAAATAGCTAGAATCATATGTTGGTTGGTCGTGTGGGCGAAATAGAATACCCCGGATCTAGTTTCCACCATTTGGGTTGCGATTTCAGGATTATACAAGATCACTATGTATGATGGCTATGATCATACTGACGGTCATCCAGTCATGGGTCCACCATCAGTCATCAATGGACACATATTTTCATTATTGTACATGTTATATTAGCTTATGTGCTAAGTATGGGTATGCCTCCCTCATAAAAGGAATTTCATGATGTAAATGTATTGTAACAGAAGACAATCTCGTCGATTTTTCTTGATCTCGACTTGTCACAAGGTAAAGCACTTCATTCATCAATCATCATCTTTGACTTTACGCTTTATGGGGCACTATGTTATGGGATATTTTGTCTCATATGATCAGTCACCCTCTGAACTAGATCATTCACATCATATTCTCCCTTTACATCATCATTTCACAAAGCCCTGTGCATGACTCTCTCATTCCCTAGAGTTTTTGCCCTAAACTGCATCATTTGAGCCAGTTCTGGGACCAACACTCCCTGGCATTTTGCTGGATTATGTTCACCTGTAGGTTGCTCCATTGTGGCCTGCACTAACCATCTACAGGTTTCATCCCTTTGCACCTGTGTTGGTTCTAGAAATTTGGGAAAAATAGAGAGAATTTTGAAGCCTCAATTTCAAGAAGCTTCCAGGATTTGTTGTAACCATTTACCTCAGATAAAACTTTCGAATCCTATCCTATCCTACCTAGGAGTTTCCATCCCTTATCCTTAGATCTCATCCTCCCAACAAGAGTGGATCTCAATCCCAAGGTTGGTAAAAGGATAATGTTATCACTCAGTAATTTCCCTAGGTTGAGGAGAGAAACCCAGAGGTAACCACAAAGCCACTTTTAAAGTTGGGTTCTAGCACTTCCAACTTCAGAGAGTGATATCCCTATATAATTTAGCTTTCTGCTTCAGATTTTAGGCTAGCTATTTTAGTTTGAAATGGGTTTTTTTTTTTAAGTTTGGTTGAAAGATGCTGGAAAAGTCCATTGGGCATGGAATAATGAACCTTTGGCTAATCAATCACAAAATGTTAGAGTAGTTGTAAAGGGCATGATAGACAGACTTTTGGATCTCTTAGAGTGTCTCTAGGGTTGATAGGATGAATATGATTTGAGTTCAATTAAACATAGAGCATACTGGGATGAATTCTATATTTAAAATCGAAAAGAAAACATGGGTATTGCTAACAAGCCAAAGCAAAGTAAACTAAAGAAAAATTGGTCCTTAATCTTCTTGCAACAATAAAGAGGGTAAAAACATATGGAAACTGAAGAGAAACAATTTAACATAAGAAAACACATCACCAAATGTCTGACACGGGGATCCTGGAACAAAACACTCTTTATTTATGCAAATTGATCACTTTGAGTCCAATCCAAGGCTTACATCAATGCAAAGCCCTTTTATTCATACATAATCCAACATAATCCCACACATTCTAACCCTTTCTAAGTCTTATTACAAATTATTTATAGAATTTGTTTTGAACTAACTTCGAATTCACAAAAAAGGAATCAATTGTAAAATAATATCTAACAATTTCTGGAAAAAATAAAAACAATCATTGGAACAATGCAAGAAATCTAGAAATTGGTTCATTTCTGCTAATCCTTTGCCTTTGAATTTGGAGTGGTTGTAGTCATTTTCGCACAAGATGTGAGTTTCCTTTTCAAACTACCGATCCCCTTTTTCCTATCTTTCAATAGCTACTAACCCATCCATCTGTTAACAATTCATACTATCTTATCAGTGAAATTCCTCCTTTATTGTTTCTCGGATACTCTCCAGCCTCTTGCGCACTGTTTCTTTAGGTTTTCTTATTTTTGTGACTAGAGGTGAAACTGAAAGCCAATACATCGAAGCTTTAACTAAATCTGATTTTTCTATGTACTGCCACTTTGAATTATGCAGGGGTGTAAAATCTCTGATACGCCTAGCCCTCAGGGCTTAGGTGGAATCGATATGACTGGGGCCTGGAGACTCGAGGCCAAAACCTTTTTAGGGGCTAAACCCTTTAACTGGGACAGGGGCCAATTCTTTGCAATACCACTGCATTACAAACCCAATATTGGAGCTTTCAATCGAAGTTTTCTACTTTGGAGTAGGGAAAATATCAATCCTCCAATCTCTGATGCGTGACGTGGCCTAGTCCACATGGAGAGGGGATGAGAGAGGGTCCACGCCTGGTTTAACATATATATCCTCTATTAAGCTTTATCCACTTTATAAGAAACCTTTATCAACTTCTCCACCCAACCAATGGTTTTAACGCATAAAACACATATATTTATGTCACTCGCCTTATGCCAATAGCTCTTGGTTCTTTGAGTTCTCTGTGACTATGGGCCAGCCCCCACATCATAGCCCCTCTATCGACATTTTTCAATTGGAGGTTTTAATTTCAAGCAACGACATGCCTTGTCCTCTAATCGTTGATTGTGATCTAATGTCATCCTTTGCCACATGTCACCTTGTGAGTGGTGACACTTGTCACCCTGTTTTTTTCCCCTTAGGGCCCTGAAAATGCCAAATTTTCATGCCACATGTCCACCATACAACCACGTCATGATGATGTTAGCTTTCACATGGCTTAATCGGAACCAATCAATGCTCACCTCGTGTCCTATTAGAGGAGAGAGAAAAGACCTTATCCTGCTCTGTTTTTCCAATAAAATCCTTTGTTAAGTTATATTCGGCCCTCCCGGTGCTTTAACACTAATAACTTTAACAATATCACATATCAAAACTTTTCAAAAGATGTCACCTCTTCAACCTGCGAACACCAATTTTCGATCACCGATATGGCTATTCGTTGTTGCGATGAACAATATGTCTCGGACCCTCTGACACGTCAATTCACCGATATGACTTATCATTGGTCGCTAATCGGCAATATGCCCTCAATGTCGTGCTCGAACCTCCGATCGCAGATATGCGATATCGTCAATCACTGATCACTGATTTTCTTTGACCTCCACTGCTTCTCTTTACAAATATCTGATATGCAAGTTGTTGGATCAAAACTTAGTCCTTTTCCTTGTTTCCAAGCTTTTGAAGAAGGATTTTCTTTTTGCCATAAATTTTGATCCCTGAATCCATTTGGGGAGATCTATAGCTCGTTGAAAAGTTGATTCAGAAATATTCATGTTGATTCCACCTACAAAGTCATTTTACAAACACTTGACAAGAAAAAATCCTTCCAAACCGTTAGGCTATGACACCCAGTGATTCATAGCCTAAACAGACCAAAAGTAATAGTAAGATGACAACACTATTTATTCCTATTATGGGACCCTAATAACAGCTCAAATGGGTATGGAATCCTCCCTATGAGGTGCCAAGAACAAAAATCAACCTAGTGGCCTAACCATTAGGCAATGGAGTCAACATAAAAACTTAAAAATCCACTGATTGATTGAAAACTAACTAACTGGCTTTCAAAGAAATAACAAATTTGACAGTACATCACCAAAGTCTTAAGGTCTTCTCCTCGAGCTTCAAACCATGATGAAAGTTGTCCACACCTATTGAAAGTAAATACACTAAATGATCTCTTCTCTCTAATGTAGCCAGTCAAGCAAATGGCTACTTGACTGAGTTCTGCTCACATTTATCTTGAGCAGACAGAAGACATATAAGACTGGCAACCCAAAATGCCACTGATACCGTTGACTGTAATCAAAAAATATAAGAACAACCATTTTCTTTGATGACTGCAATAGATTGGCCAAAGGATCTTGAAAAACATGAAAATTCACCTCTTTTGATGACTGTAGTAATTCAACAAAAGAATCTTCAATAATTTGAAGCATTACCCCATCTTGGAAGCCAGCAAAAAGACAAGTACTCCCTTTGTTTTCAACCACTATCTTATCGACAACAAAAATGTCCACATCCATAGGGTCTTCAAAAATCTACTCTTCTTCATAATTTCGCTGCAATTTTGGGTGGCTACCACATGGAACATTTTCACTATCTAAAGCCTTTATTCCTTCAAATTCAAAAGTCTGATTTTCACAAACTTCTTCTTGAAATAATAATTCAAAAATGAATGG
This sequence comes from Pinus taeda, assembly GCA_000404065.3. Lineage (NCBI taxonomy): Eukaryota > Viridiplantae > Streptophyta > Pinopsida > Pinales > Pinaceae > Pinus > Pinus taeda. Next base: position 188,322 of record APFE030139960.1, read on the forward strand.
GTTGAAGAACAACTCAAAATAATATCTTGATATTCTTCTTGGTCACTTAACAATTGGCAAGGTTGGTTAATATACCCATCAGACTCAAGAGAAAAGACACGAGATTCATCATCAAGAATACAATTGCTTCATTTTCAGCGAAAGAAGAAACCTTTATCTACTAGACATTTTCCTGGATACCTTCGTCCTTACCATGAGCATACAAAAAATTACAAGCCTTCAGAAAATTTTCTTGTGACATTTGTGATGAAACCACTACTAGACAAAACAGTAATGTTGGCTATCAAACTAAGTCTTCATCACCCCTGTTTTCAAGTTTACGGCTGGCTATATGAGGAGAAAGTTGACTACATAAACCATCCAAAAGATCGGTTATTAGATCATTGAAAACTAAAAAGGCATGATGCAATTTATTGTGTATTAGTTCCAAAGAGCATGTAGACCCCTCTCTAATCTCAATGTCCTTTGTTCTAGTGATATTTTTAACATTTTTTTTCAAGAACTCAAATGAACCAAAACTTAATGGCACGGAAATAGCCTAAATTAATTCAAAATGTTCTTCATGTTTCAACTCTCCAACCGCATCTTAAATCTCATGGTTACTCAATGGTTGTGATTTTAAACCGAAAGAATCTTCCATATAACAAATAGCAGGGTCATCAAATACATGAAAAGGTTGTTGGAAATCTATGTTATTGTTAATTTGCCTCTCTTCTTCATCATCAATCTTATAATTTTCTATAAATAGTTCAAATGAAGTAAAAGATAAGGGTAGAGGGTTTCCATCAACTAACTCTTTGTTTTCCTCATGTTTGATGTCAAGACTATGAGATTGTTGACTTATAACACCATGAAAGTTCTCTTTCAGTAATTGAAATGAAGCAAAACACTAGGGAAAAGTTTCTTCACCAAATTCGGTATCTTCTTCATGTTCTTCATTGTTGTCTTCAATTAACTATATAAAACAATCAGTGTGTAGCTCATGTTGACATGAATCAATAATCTCTCCTTCTTCTACAAAATCTGCTTGGAAAGGAGGTCTTCTTTGTTTCTCCCTAATAGTAGGTTTATTTTGCGAAGTGAATTTTTCCATCAACCTTTGCATTATTTTCACTAATGTATCTTGTTGGGTTGTGTTATATTCTTTCCATGACTAGCCCACGTAGTTAACTAGGGGGTTAAAGGGGGGGTGGAGCTCCCCCTTCATTGTGGCGATTGCGTAGCGGAGCGGTCACAAGGGGGTTTGAGGGGTGCAGGTAAACCCCCTCTATGGGGTCCGGGGCAGCGCCCTGAAAAATTTTGGTTTTGGACGTGATGGTTTTCGGTCCACGGTATTGGATGCTTCGACATGTATAAATATGTATTATAACATTGAAAGGAACATAATGAAAAATCAAGCTGGTAGTCCCAGTTTTGGGATCCAAGGGAAAATCTCTATGTATATGTGTTTTATGTGTTATGCTCTCGCATTGTTTATTTTCTGTGTTTTTAAGAATTCGTATGCAGGTAATTTATGTATGGGGTTAAAACCTACATTTGGAATCGGAGTTGTTTTTGGCTTCAAGGGGATGCCTTTGTTGCTGAGGGGTTTTGCTCGGGCATGTGGTAGACCCTCTTCAATGGGAGATCTGCGAGATCGATTCTAGTGGTGAAAGAAGATGGCGAGGAGTGGAAAGATAGAGATCGAGAAATTTAATGGTCAGAGTTTTGAGTTGTGGAAACTCAAAATGGCCGATCTGTTGGTGGATAAAGATCAGTGGATCACGGTACATCTGGGTACTAAACCAACGGGAGTGTCCAATGAAGAATGGAAGAAGTTGGATCGGAAGGCAAAGAGCACAATACGATTGTGTGTCTCAAATTCAGTATTGCTAAATGTATCAGGGGAAGCTATGGTGAATGCTTTATGGGAAAAGTTAAGGACTTTGTACCAATCTAAGTCTCTGGTAAATAAACTGTTCCTACGGAAAAAGTTGTATAACCTGAGGATGAAAGATGGAGACTTAGTACAGAGCATCTAAATGCATTTAATACTATGGTAATTAAGTTATTATTTGCTGATATTAAAATTTCAGATGAAGATAAGTGCATCAGTTTGTTGTGATCTCTACTAGATTCGTGGGATAGCCTGGTTATTGCAATAGGTAGAAATGAAATTGCCTTGCAGTTTGATGAAATAGTTTCATCCTTGCTGACACAGGAAATGAGATGGAAAAATATGGAGAGCTAGAATGGTGATGCCTTGTTTGTACGAGGACGCTCCCAGAATAGAAACAAAAATAATTCATCGAGTGGAAGGTCTAAATCTAGAGGGAGATCTAAATCTCCAGGAAAACCTGCAAAGTTGGTGTGCTGGAAATGTGGAAAGGAAGGGCACTACAAAAGGGACTGTAAATCTAAAGCTCCTAATAAAGGAAAGGGATCTGATGATGCTCCTTCTACAGAAGCAAAAACCACCTTAGATGAAGGTGGGGATGTGTACTTGGCTTCTTCAAGTACACATGTAGATCATGAGGTATGGTTGATTGAATCAGGTGCATCCTTTCACTTCACTCCCCATAGAGAGTGGTTCTGCAAGTATGAGAAATATGATGGTGGTGATGCCTTCTTGGGGTATGACAGGAAGGCTAGAATCATTGGTTGTGGAAAACTAAAGTTGAAATTGCAAGGTGGAAGGGTTAGAACACTTCCAGGTGTTCTACATATTCCTACATTAAATCTGTTTTCTGTAAGCAAGCTGGATGATGCAGGTGTAAAAACAGTGTTCGAGAAGGATACCTACAAGATGGTTCGGGGAGCATTGGTATTGATGCAGGGAGTTCGGATTGGAACTCTGTACAAGCTGCAAGGTAGCATTGTTGTTGATGGGTGCAATAGTTCTATGGTTCCTGAAAATGGAGCAGAAAATCTAGTGGTCTCTGGAGAGAAGACCATGCTGTGGCATCAAAGGCTTGGACATATTGGAGAGAAGGGCCTTCGAATACTTCATGGTAAAGGTATGGTAGAACGTATGAGTAATAGCTCTCTGGATTTTGATTTCTGTGAAAATTGTGTATATGGGAAGCAGAATCGGGTGAGTTTCCCCTCTGGTGGTAAGAGGACGAAACAAATATTAGAGCTTGTGCACAGTGATGTGTTTGGACCTGTGAAAGTTCCATCACTGGGTAAGTCTGTGGTACTATGTATCATTTATAGATGATCTCTCAAGGAATACATGGATATATTTCCTTAAGAAGAAATCTGAAGTCTTTGACAGGTTTAAAGAATTTAAGGCTCTGGTGGAAAATCAGACAGAGAAGAAGATAAAGGTACTGAGGACGGATAATGGTGGAGAATTCTGCAGCAAGGAATTTGAAGAATTCTGTAAGAAGTGTGGTATAGCACGGCAGAAGACTACTCCATATACACCTCAGCAAAACAGAGTCACAGAAAGAATGAACAAGACGTTGATGGAAAGGGCAAGAGGCATGCTCAATGGTGCCGGGTTAGGACAAGAATTCTGGGCAGAGGCGGTGGATATTGCATGTTACCTGGTCAACAGGTCATCTTCATCAGCGTTGGATGATAAGACTCCACAAGAAGTATGCACTGGTAAGAAACCCTCTCTTTCACATCTGAGGGTATTTGGATGTGATGCATATGTACATGTTCCAAAGGAGAAACGAACCAAGTTGGATAGTAAATCTGAAAAGTGCATCTTTATTGGGTATAAAGGATGGTTTAAAGGGTTATAAGCTTTGGAACCCAGTCACACGAAAGGTTGTGTACAGTCGAGATGTGGTGTTCAGAGAGGTGAAAGATGTTATTAAACATGAAGTTCCAACCAAAAGGAACCTGTGAAGATAGAGTTGAACTAAAGGAGGAGAAGCAACTCTGTAGCAGAGGAAGAATCAAGAAGAGAAGAGCACAAACTCAGTTGGTGAGAAGATCACGAGAAAGAAGGCAGCCAGAAAGGTATAGCCCATCTGCTTTCTGTTCAAACTTTGCTTTGTCTGTTACTGATGAGGATCCCAGAACTGTGAAGGAAGCAATGGATTCAGAGGATGGAAAACTCTGGAAAGAGGCCATGGTTGATGAAATGCATCTTTGCACAAAAATGAGGCTTGGGATCTAGTGGAGTTGCCGGCTGGAAGGAAACCCATTGGCAGCAAATGGGTGTTCAAGAAGAAGACAAATGCAGAAGGGAAGGTGGAGAAATACAAAGCTCGGTTGGTAGCAAAAGGTTATTCCCAGGTGCCGGGAATTGATTTGGGTGATATTTTTTCTCCTGTTGCCAAGGTAACTTCTATTAGATTACTTTTATCGTTGCGCTGCTTTGATTTTGAGGTAGAACAGATGGGATGTGAAGACAACATTTCTTCACAGGGATCTCGAAGAGGAAATCTACATGAAGCAACCTGAAGGCTTTGCGGTCAAGGGTAAGAAAGAACTGGTATGCAAGTTAAAGAGTCTCTGTATGGGTTAAAACAATCACCAAGGATGTGGTATCAGAAATTTGATACATTTATACGGGGACTTGGCTTCAGAAGCAAAGAAGATCATTGTGTGTATTTTATTAATTGGTGACCATTTATTTATCTGGTCTTGTATGTGGATGATATGTTGCTGGTTGGAAATGACAAAGAAATTATCCAGGATTTGAAGACCCAATTGTCCTCCAAATTCGACATGAAAGATCTCGATGCTGCAACTATATTTTTGGGCATGGAAATTAAAAGAGATCAGGCAAAGAGGAAGCTCTGGTTAAACCAGAGGA
>APFE030139960.1:196297-217138 GCA_000404065.3 Pinus taeda
AAAATCAAGCTGGTAGTCCCTGTTTTGGGATCCAGTGGGAAATCTCTGTGTATATGTGTTTTATGTGTTATGCTCTCACATTTTTATTTTTCATGTGATTTAGAATTCGTATACAGGTAATTTCTGTACGGGGTTAAAACCTACAATAAGCAACTCCTTGATCCAGACATCCAAAATACCTAGGGTCAAACCCTCTATGTGGTACTGTAGCTCAGATAGTGTCTTGGCTAAATCTAAGTCCCGGAGAACTACTCTCCCAACAGGTCTCTGTGCTGGCCCACTTGCCACTCGTTGGTACCCCACAGGTCGAATAGGTCCAATGTTTGCATACATAAAAAATGATTTTGTTTAGTCTTGGAGTAAATAAAAAAACTCAAAAAAGTAGAAACTTTAAAAACCACTTTGGTCAAACAATTTACCTATAACACCCCACTGTGCTCGAACTGGTAACATAGTGTCTGGATCTCTGTGGAAATCCATTGTTGAATATGGATACTCTGTGATGGCCATATCCTGCCAATCAAGCCACTCAAAGAATGCAGGGGTAAATGAGATCAATGACTGACCAGCATGCCTAGCCATAAGATCTACCCATCTCTGCATCCATGGATCCCTAGACCTAGATACACCTAGTGAAACATGTTGTGGCTGCATAAGTGGAATTCTCTCCAAGGAGAAAGAAATCTGGATCAACCCATAGCCAAAGTTCTTTGTCCTTCTGCTTTTCACCTTGGTCAGTTGTTCTTTCAAGGATGGAAGTACTGCCTCGCACCAGTTGAACACTTTCGGCTCTAAACACTCTAATGCATATTGCATGTATGATCTGTTTGCCAAATGTAGTGTCGCACTGCCAGCGAATTTGGCAATGGTAAAGAGGATTGTTCTCAATGGTAAAGCACTGACATCCCTGATGTTAATCTTTCCGTCCTTGCTAGGCTGTGCACCTGGCTGGCAAAACTATCATGTGTAATCTCTCACTGATTCACCACCTTTGGTAAATCCTGAAAGTGAGATAGGGGCACCTCGCCTTGACAGTTTGGTAAGAAAATATATGTCATCGATGGTAATTGAGACCACTTTGTCTCTAATGTGAAATGACTGATCAGTAGGATCCCATGAACGAACAAGGAACTGCAAAAGTTCCATTTGTTTCCTCATACCAGGTAATCGAAAATATTTGAGTAACCCGCAATTCCTTAGGGCCTCAACCGTGCCATAGTTATTTAGGGAAATTATATCCTGTTCTTCATGCTCTCATTCTCTCCATGTAATTGTCATTTTGATCTGATGAATACCTGAAAATACAACCACAAGGAAAATTAGGATCCATTTCTTGCAAAAAAAACAGAGGAATTTTTGGGTAAAAACAATTGAATCAAATTGGGTTTTGTGCTCAATGCAACCTAGCCTTAGGGACAGTGCGCTGCAATACATGCATCCTTCTAGGTAAGTGCACTACAACACACCTTTCAATGATGAAAGGGTGCGCTGATCCCAGATTGGGAAATTGAAACCCTAGGGGCCCTAAAAACTCATAATTTTTTCCTGAAATTGAAAATGAATGATATGAAATGAAAGAGAACAAAGATAGTTTCTACCTGGTCTGTATGGCATGAGGAATGGTCCACTGAATCCTTCACAATCAACTAGTGAACTTCGAGGTAAAAACTGCTCCAAAGCACGAAAATCAAAGGGTAAATGTGAAATGGTAAACATGAATGGTAAAACTTGTTTTTATGTTTATTTCTTGCACATTAATCGAGTAAAAATTAGTTTTTATTCATTTTATCCATGAAACAGGTATTTTTAATCTATTTTTGATGGTGTTTTGAGCAGGATTGACAACTGACATGCAGAATTTGACGTGCTCAAATGTAAATTGAACATCTTTGACCACAAATAAATTTTTTATATCTTTTTCGAGCTTTGTTAAAAATGAAAAAGGAGCCCCCTTGGAGTCGTCTTTAAGCTCTTTTCAGGCTCTCTAAACAGGGAAATATTTTTGAGCGCTTGTCTTTTCCAACTCGTTAAAGGATTGAAAACGATATCTCTCTTGTATTATTTTATGCTTTTTGGGACTTGAGAGATTAATCTACAAAAAAGAACTTTTGGATTTTCCTTTTTGTTCCTTTCCAAACTCTCTAAACATGAAAAGGACCGAGTTATCTTTTTCGTTAAACTCGTTAAAAACATCAAATAGTGACAAACTTGTCTATCTAGACAAGACTGAGTTTCACCTTCGCTAGAATCGTTAAAGCATCAAATAGCGATGGATTCACCTGAAGGGTGGAATTATACAATAAGGATATGTTATCCTCCTCAAGCTTGATAAAAATAAAGAGGTACTGGTCATCAATGACTGGGGAAAATTGGAAAAAGGGGAAATTTTTTTATGGTAGCAAGTCGCTCTTGAACATGACACTTTCACCTCATCACTGTGACTATGTGGGTTGGTCATTCAACTTGATGGTTATCACACTGTTGGTCTATTATACTATCCATTACTTTGTTTTAGGTCAATGCTACCAATTCATTTTAGTGTCACCGACATGTTCAAGAGAAGTCATTCAGTTCAAACTTCATCATTTAAAATACCGTAAACCTTCATTTTCATGACCGCCATTCCTGAACCTTCTGTCGTGAGTCGATTTTTCATCTCCAAAATCATTTACCTCATTTCGTGTCATTGATGTGGGATACATCAAGGCCCTCTTGCGACGAGTCGCTTCTTGTCTACATCAACACATCATCCAAGAATTTGACTTAGAAACACCCCTTCAATACCTTGGGGCTTGCATACATCAATAGTAGGTTTCTCGCTTCCAGCGATATGTTGACATCACAAGCCTTCGACCGAAAGAATTTGTATGGTGTTCAACATCAAATCATTTATTCACACCATGTGAAATGTATTGTAGTACCTTGAGGGTCATCATCATTATTGGTGATTCCTCTCGTGTCTGTTAACGGCTTACATCATTGGTTGGTAATCAGACGATGTCTTCCCATGTTCGAATTTAGATCATCTATTCACATGGTTAGACTTTTACTTGAACGAAATATTGAACGAGATTGAAGACCTCGGATCTAGTTTCATCCATCCGGGTTGCGACTTTTTTAGGAGTACTAAATCAAATGTACAATGGCCTTACATTCATGGTCATCCATTTATGGGTCTATATTTGTAGATGACTATATCTCTAGATGTAATGAAAGTTTATAAGCTGAGCATGGGTATGCCTTCCCTTAGTGAGTTCATGAGAAGAAATCAAATTATCATGATATATGTATTGTAATTGATGCAGGTCACCTTCCGCTTTGAAACATCCTCTCCACATGATAAAGCATTTCACTCAACATACATATTTACGAATTCATGCTTTAGGGGGCAGCTGTTACAAATGCATTTGGGCACATCAACCCCAACTTATAGATCAGTACTATTAGGGCCCATCAAACCTCAATTTAGTTGTTACATGCCCTATATGAAGTCAACCACTAGAATGCCTCCTTCCTAAGAGATTCCATGACTGAAATCATCCAAAAACTGCCTCTAAGAAGGTCAGCGTAGGCAAGGCTTCATCAGGGTGCACTGTCTGGCTGCTATGTAGAACACTTGAGCCCTCTTTGGTTTGTGCTGGGAGAATTTGAGCAAAATTTCATTGGGGTTTGGGAATATTCGTATCCCTTGGATGCATCTAGAAGCTTCCCAAGTTTATCTACTCCTTTGAGCTTGAATTTGGATGAGGTAGGGAGTTAAGGAACATCAATCCCTTTATCCCTTCCTCCATGGAACTAAATTCCAAGTTTGGGAGGGAATTCATTATCACCATTTATGGCATAACTTCCTTCATTCACTTATAAAAATACCACTCATCTAAGTGATCAGGGGCTAGAAATCATTGAATTATAGGGAGATGTTGTTAGTATGATACTTGAGTTGGTTTCAATTATTGTAATGATGTCAAAATTTCTTTCTTGTTATGAGGAGATGATGGGATTGAACTGGAGGAGTGATAATGAATCAAGAAAATTGGGTTGTAACTCTTCCTTTTACTAATAAAGTGTTCAAATATTTTTCCATATGTTTGTATTTTCCATTTATGCTTTCATATGTGTATTATGAACTTGATTCCATTCTATGTTTAATCAATAGATAATTATCATATGCTTTGATTGGTTTTTGTCTTCTGTTTGTGTGCAGGTAGTTTTCAAGTGGATTAAGTATGGAAAGGAGCAACAAAATTGGTCAAGGGAGACAAGGAGCAAGTGAAATCTACAGGTAGGCGTCTTTATTATTTTATTTAATCTATTGGTTATAGAAAAGGTAGAGGATGCTTTGCACTATTGTTATAGACTTAGATATTAGTCTAGGGGTTTAAGCGTTTATCCGTAGACACTAAAACTTCCCAAAACAGATATGGTGATATATTTGTAGGAGTAGATATGCTAACCAAAAGTGCACATTTCATACTAGTCAAGGCTACGTATAAGGTGCCTAAGATAACTATATTTTTCATTGATGAGATAGTGAGATTGGATGGAGTGCTAAGGAAGATTGTTTTGGAAAGAGGATATGTGTTTACTGAAATATTTTGGACTAGTTTCTAAGAGGTCTTGGGAACCTAGTTAAACTTTAGTATTGCTTATTATCTCGATATGGATATTTACATAAATAGGAATAACCAAATCCTAGAGGTTATGTTACGTATGTATGTGATGGACCAACAACAAAGACGGGAATAATTTTTACCATTAATGGAATTTTACTACAATAAAAGTTACTAGAGTTCCATCAAGATGACATCGTTTGAGTTCCTATATGGGAGGCATTGCTCGATACCTAAGCTGGTATCAAATAGAGGACCAAGTATTGATAAGAGCCGAAGTAGTACAAGAGGTAGAAGAGAAAATGACCATGATCAAGGGGAGGTCAAAGGAAGCACAAGATTGAAAAAATAGCTACATATATGCTCATCGGATTCATCAGAGTTATGAAGTGGGAGATATGGTGTTTTTGAGAGTAAGACCTCAAAAGAGCTCCATAAGGTTTGGGAGGAAGCGATTTTTTCTACAATTTGTGGGAAATTTGAAGTCATAGAGAAGAAGTGGCTGATGGCATATAAGCTTGCTTTACTTGCATTATTGGCACATATACATGAGTATTTCATGTGTTTGTCTTACATCACTATGTTTTAGATCCTTCACAGGTTAATGACTTGACTTTTTTGCAGGTCACTGATGAGGGAATGGTGATGGCCAATTTGGTTCACAAAGTGGAACAATGAAATCCAAAACTCAGGTAGTGATTGATGGACCAAGTGAAGGACTAGTGGGACAACTACATTCCTAGTTCAACTACTTGGGAGGATGTGGAGGAGACGCGTCACCATTTTCTTTTCCTTTTTTGAGGATTTTAATACAAAGTCTTGATTTAAGAGGGGGTGTATGTAGTTACCTTCTCTATTTTACTAGATGTTACTTTATCTTAACATTGATATAGCCTTATGGCACATACATTATTCTTCCAGGACCTCAGGTCGAGGATACAATCTTTTTTACTACTATTATTATTGGATGTGATAATTATTGTGATGTACCGAATTGATATTATTATTGGTTATGATGATGACTGTGATGTACCTATTAATGATTATATGTAATCATAATGACGATTTCATTATATTCTTCCACGTTTATATATTCTAATGACTATCTTCTTGATTTCATTTAGTGTTATCTTGAATATTATGTTATGCATAGTCATAATGATTTTGATACTGATCTTCTAGCATGCGTAAATATATCAATGAATAACCTTATGAGTAGATTTCACTGGTGAAGATTTGAGTGTGGTAGGAGGCCACCTAGATGCACATGCATGTGATGAGTCAATGTCGTTTGGCTTGATCGATTACATACTATTGGTAATAGAATTAACTTTATTTTAAAATAATATTCTACTATGATTTATAATGTCATGTTAGGGTTGTAAGCACAGATCGTTTTCTTGGCCAAACGACTCACCCATGGGTGATGGGGCTATACATGATATATGGATTTTCATGGGAGGGGTGGGGAAATGCACCTAATTCCACTCACTAGTCACAAATGCTTGAAGGGAAAATGATGTGGCATCCTTGGAACTTCTAGACGAAGTTCTTAAATTGCATGATTGACTTGGAACCCTTGGCATCAGGAAATGCTTGGAGGTAAATGATGGTTCATTATCATGCATTAATAGAACTAAAATACAATATAAATAAAAGGCAGTGAAGAAAATTTAATTTAGAAGTAAAAAGATTTGGGAAGGGAAGAATAGGTGTAGATGTAAAAGTGGAATCTAATAAATATTCCTACAACCATCCTGCCAATTCAAAAACATTTAAATAAATAAATAAATAATTCCTAAGTATCTAAATTTCCCTAATACCAAGGGGAAAAGGGGACATGAAGTCAAAATAGAAAAAATAATTCAATGGAAATTTACTCTCAACAATAAAATGGAGTTGTGCTTGAAATTAAAGAATATTAATTTAAAAATTATAGAAAATGGGTTTCATAAGAGAACCTCCATGTCGCAAAAGCATAAAAAAAAATATCCAACTAAGATTTTAACTTGAGATAAATTAGAGGGTGGTTAGGGGAAAAGAATCTAAAGCCTACCAATTGAATTAAGTTAACGAAACAACTAACACACAAAAAGGGGGAGTCTAAATTGGGATCAAGGGACAACTAGGAGAAGAAATAAGAAATTATGTGTGGGTGAGCGAGAATAGTGTTTTATCAAGAAATTAAGAAAATAATTTCATGAGGTATTTGGTGAGGACTCGACACATGGATAAATTAATAATAAAAATTTGGAGTAAAGAAAATAATTCTTTTACATTAAGTGCCAAGTGTCACTATTGAAACTTTCTATAAAAGAAGGAGAAATTTACGAGAAAGACACTCTTGAGCACCCTACTATTGGATGAATGTCCTAATGATAATTTGCATTTTGAGTGACTATTGATATCTACGATGAATTTGGTGAAAGTGGATGTATTGTGAGTGGGAACCTCTTGAGGTTGAAAGATCTCCTCCACTTTCTTGTGTACCCATCTGCCGTACAACCCCAATGGATCTTGGGGGTCTACAAGTAAGAAGAGTACCCACAAAAAGGCTGGGAGGTCAACCAGTGAATCCATGAAGTTCGACCGAGTCACAGGAATCCAACAAGTTTGCTAGAACTACATTAAGAGAATGTGGGAAATCAATAATCAAAGTTCAAAATCTCAATTCCTTAGTGAATGGTAATTATGTCTTATTGAATTAATCACTGATGATGTATCTTCTTATGATTGATGTAACTATTGATGTGCAACCATTTTATTTTAAATTGTAATTGTTGATGTATGTAATACTTATATGGTATATTTTATCTAATAATATTATATTTTTTAGGAAAAAGAGAAAAAAATGGGTAAATTATGGGGTTATTTTGGAGGAGTCATACACAGATTAGACTATGGTTTCAAAAAGAATATTATGGATTTAGTCAAATTGATCTCTTCTCCATTTTTTTTGAGGAAATATTCAGGCATATCCAACCAAAGGGATCACATCTCACCAATTTATTAACATAGCCTAATCCTGAGGGCATCGAGAATAATTGACCCTGTGACCTTCCACTAGTGAGGTTCTTTAGCAACTAGAACTTGACCAATTGAGCTAACCCTCTAGGCTTACTCTCTTCACCAAATGTTGCCTCAAAACATTGTATAATTATATTATTGAAGTTATTTCACTCCCTTAGTTTCACTGAGCCCATAAGGAGAGTTTGTTGACACTGCAATCAAAATCCTCCAAAATTTTTTTCACACTTGAATTTTGGAGCCTACTAAGAATATTATGTTCTATCGTCTTATGGTCACTCCATGGTAATTCTATGTTTCGTAAAACATTTAATACTTCTTCCTAGTTTTAACTGTCAAGTCACTTGCACACACATGCTCAGTCTTCGAAGAGTTCATGATAACACTTCCTTTATGCAAGCTTGAAAAAGCATAGAACCATCTATCAAGAAAATTCCTGTGTGATGCTTAACTCATGTTGATAGATAGTGCACACTTGAATCGACAATCCTCCTCACTTTGGTTACAATTATACTCATACATCAGTGAGTTTTCTCAACTGTCATCTTTTGCACATTATCATTTTCATAAGTGTCGCTTTCACATTTGTGATTTTCGATTTGAATTGATTTTACTTTAATAACTGTATTTTTCATGTTATCTTTGCTCTGAAATGTGTCTCTTTTAGTCCCGTTCGCATTTTGCAAGTTTCGTCTTCATGTTTTCCTCCTGTCATAGACGTCACTTTTGTGTTTTCACTCCTGCATGTGTCACACCTTTGCATATCACCAAAGCTAGTTTTGGCGCACTATTCAACATTAGATGGTCTTACATATTATTGAAATATGTGCTAGACACATTCCTACAACTTAACGCACCTTTTGGCCAAAATAATCACTTCTATCATAGCTTGTGTTCTAAGTGTTTTAATGTGTTGTTTCAACTATCACACTTAGAAATAGGTGTCACTTTGTTGTTGTGTTAAGGTGTGACTATTGGTCATGACTCCTATGCATTCCATTGGCTTGTATTGATGGAATTTATGTTTTTGAACTATGTTTGAGTCGTGTTAGGATGAATTTATTTCTCTTACTCTATTGGTCCCACAGTTAGTCATTGTGAGAGCTCTTCTTGGTCCTTTAGCCTAACACAAGTTCTAAAGGCATTAATTCTCTTACTAGGTGATAAGAACAACTTATTCATGAGCGTCATTGATGTATATTTACTCCCATACTTGTGCACTAAATATTTTCTTAGGTATCCTACCTCTCACAGTGCATTAGTACATCCTAAGGACAAGTCACCTAGCCTTGTGTTTCCTCCCTTAGTGAAAAACACATTCCAGATGAACAAGTATCCACTGCTGGAGAGAACTGTACCCTTCCAAGACTGAGCGTACTTCAAAACAATGAATCACACTTTGAGACAATTAGGTGCACTTCAAGACAACAAAGCACACTTAAAACACTCAATGAAAAAGTGTACTCTAGAAAAACAAGGATATTCTTGCCTTAAAAAGCACAATCTGAGAGCCTGAGCACACTTCAGAGCAATGAGCACATTTCAGTATTATGAGTGCACTCCTTAGATTCAAATAACTACACCCTCCTTGAGCGCATGGCACACTCACAAAGCATGGAGCTTCATTATTTTCTTAGAGTGCATGGTGCACTCACGAAGCACGAAGCCTTAAAGTGCATGACATAATCACAAAGAATGAAGCTTCATCCTTCCCTTTGAGTGTATGGCGTAGTCACGAGGCCTAAATCTTAAGCGCACTCATTGGGCATGAAGAATGTCTCCCTCTTTGAGCACATGAGCACATCCTGAAGGCTTGAGAATATTTCATTCATCTCTTTGGCATGCGCTCTTGCACCCTCCTTGTCCTCATGAGCACACCTTGAAGGAATGAAAGCCCGAAGCCTCACTTCTTCCTCTCTTCATAGTGTGCCCTTGCTCCCTCTTATTCTCTTTGTGTGCATGAGTGCACCTTGAAGGCCTGAAGCCTCACTCCATCTCTTCAGAATGTGCCCTTGCACCCTTGGTGTTCTCTCTCTCTTTCTTGAGCACACAAGAAAATATTGAAGGCCTTTTGTGAACCTTGAAAAGTTTGACTATGCCCTCCTAATAAATCCTTCTTCTTTTAACCCTTTTAGTGAGCCCTGGTATTGCACCAAGAGTGTTGGAAGTTCAAGAGGCTCCTCAACTCTATTTATCAACCCGAGGTTCATACAACTTTGAGGTGACAGTGTTGTATACACAGTAGATGGGATTCTACTCATGCCACCCTGAACTAGGTCATTTGATCATTAGGGTTCCAAGACCATTCTTCTACTGAATTAGGGGGAATTAACTACTAAAAATGCAATTCAAAAGCTACCCATAGTGTAGAAAAAATAAATGATTTTTAAATCCAACTTATAAAATCTATCCAGTCGTAAATGATACTGAATCAATTCATGAAAAAAAAGCTTTAGCTCACAAGCTATCCAACTCTCAGTACAATCCCTCACCGCTGCTCATAGACAGAATAGACAACACATATGCCTTCCTTTAGTTTTCCAAGCCTCCTATTTCCTTGCATAGTTTCTCCTAGGTCCTCCAACTGCAACTTGTGTGAATAATCCTCTCACACACAACACTGTCCTCTGAAATAACTGTGCAATCCTGAAAGAGATAATTCCTTCTGCATGGATGAGTTTCCTTTATAGGAAAAATCCTCCAACTAATAATACAATGTCCCTGTCTTTATTCTCAGCTGGGTCTTTGTTTGAACTGACATGCATTGGTTATTTATGAAAGAATATTCAGTTATCTGGAGAACACTCGTTGCACGCATGCATGCATTAACTGACTGAACTCACAATTAGTTCCTCCAACTATTTGGAACTAATTTAACTAGACTTAAATCAGTTAAATAAGCTAACTAATTACAACTCAAAGGCAACTCATCCTTATCTCCTTAATTAAGGGATAACTTCCTCAATCAAAGGGATAACTGTTGCATGTCTTCACAAAGACTTCATGTTTGATTTTCTCCAACTGATTAACTCAAGATGAAGTAATTAATTATTTTTCAAACAACTAGTAAAGACTAAATTCGAATTTTAATTCTCAATTTTAATTTAGGGACTAATTAAAATTAGAATCTATCCCGAAATGCTATTTATAACAATGATATTTTTAGCATTTCTATTTTTTGCTATTTCCAACAAAGTTGGAGTATATCCTGAAATGCTATTTTTAGCATTTCTTGTTGCCATTTTCAACACTCCCTCTGAACAAGAAAGGCATTCAACTGGAACCCGATCATGAACGTTTGGAATGTTCTACATACAACACTTCTCTCAAGTGTTTTTGCTCCAACAACTCCAGAAACAAAAAATATCCAACCTGAATCAGTATGATGCCTCTGTCATCAAAGTCTCCGACAACTATTATCTCTGTCAACTGAAAACTCTGCACCTCTATGCTCTTCAGTATTTGACTGCTCTAGCCTCTATCACTTTGATCTCTAACTGCACCAATCTCACTGATTCCTCTTGCTGCATTCGTGCTGCTACTAGTCCTATCTCGAGCATGCATCCGCACTGCACCTCCTCTCATCATTTTGAATCATGCTGCCCACTGCTACACTGCAAATCAGTTACTGAGAAGCAAATAATTGATCTCCCATCTGACCTCCCTGTTGGGCTAGAACAACCCTCTGATGCTGAAGCTCCCTCTACTGCTGAAAAGTGCTCCCTCTTTGACCTCTACGCTGTTGCAACAACTCTTTGCATCTCGCACCATTGCACACCTATTTATGCCATCCTGCACTGGTGCAACACTCTTGTGCCTCTTGCATTACTGAATCCTGCCAGCTTTGCACTGTCCTGGGACTGCTGCACTATAGCTCTCTTTGTCGCTCCATCCACCTCCGTCTCTACCCACTCAGCCAGTCTTGTTACTCCTTATTGGGGCTCCCGTAGTAAGGTCTAATCAAAGAGGCTGGGTACCTCAAGGATTCTACCCCTATTTCAGCCTTCTTGGGACAATCATTTCACATTTCCCCACCTCCCACCTGGAGGTATGGATGCATGTGATCCCTCTACCCACTTGGCTCGAAATTCCCCCCTACTGGAGGTCTCTGCATGAGTAGATTCTTCCACTCGGTCTCCTCTCAACTTCTCTAGTTGTGGTTGCTCCACAACCTCCTGAAGTTGCTTCACCAATTGTGGCTCCTCCACAATTGCCTGAGAATTCTTCTGGAATTGCATGCTGGGAGGTAATTTACCCTTCCTCTCAACCACCAAGTCTCTAACAGTTGCCTTGCTCCTCAAGGCTTTGCATGCATCTTGAACCTCAAGAGCATACAGGTTCTTAACTCGTGAACCGATCTGCTTCACATGTTTCGTGGTGATGTGTCTAAGGAAAACCTTTCCCTTACTGAAGACTACATCATAGCCTTTGTCCTCCAGCATCATGATCGATACCAAGTTCTTCTTCAATCGTGGAAAATACTTCACATCTGCCAAGGTGATGCATGCTCCCTCTGAAAAGCAACCTTGCCCACTCCTGAAACAATATACTTTTCATCATTACCCATCTCTATGCGCATCTGAAGGTCCTTCTCCTCCAAGGTATTGAATAAACTTTTATCATCGGTCATGTAGAATGAGGCTCCACTATCAAGAAACCAACCAAAACCCATCATTGATGAAACCATGCATGCGATGAGGGTAAAATCCAATTCGAACTAAGAGGCCAATGCCTCACCTTCAGATCCTTCCTTGCATCCCTTCTTGGATTTCTTCAATGGACAATTAGTTGAATAATTGCCCACCTCATGACAATTAAAGCATCACACTTTAGATTTGTCAATCTTCTTCCCACCATGAGAAGAACTTGATTTGGGATGAGAATCCTTCTCCTTCCCTTTCTTTGCCTTAGTCGCTAAGGCACAATTTTCTTCATCCTCCTTGGATGAAGAATCATCTCTAGTGCTTCTTCTGATCTCCTCCTGCATCAGATCTGACCATAGTCGTTCCCAATCTAGCAATTTCTCTCTTCCATTTAATAAGTCTTGGTAGCTGTGCTAGCTCTTAGGAAGACCAAGGAGAGCAAGACTTACCATGTCATCATCGGCTGTCGTGATTCCTACACTTCGAAGCTCATCCCTGCAGGTGGTGAGTGTTATCGCTCAGGTTGTCCCTTGGCTCCTTAAGGGATATGGCCGAGGTAACCACAGACCAAGCTTTGGACTGCTGGTCCTAGCCTACCAGCAGTCAGAGAGGGCTCTCTCTTTCGGATTTAGCTTTGTTTAGGGTGATCTTAGGCTAGTTATTATGCACATGGGTTTTTGTTTGAGTTTCTCGGGATGGATGATCTATTCAGGCAGAGTTGGCATGCGAAGCGTAAGAAGTTTAGAGCATTGGGCATGGAGTCAAGGATTAAGGGTTGCTGGTGTGTTTTCTTTGGCAAAGAAGGAACTACAGAGCATAATAGTTAAACAAGGAATAATATCAGGCTTGAATGAGGATGAAATGGATGACAGGGAATGAAAGACAGCTAAGAAGTTTTCATTATGCTAACAGCGGGAAGGTGAGTGAACATTATATAGGAGCAATTAAGATTTCCTAAACGATATTCATATATGAAGGAAACTAGTGTAAATATGAGCCAAGAGGTATTCATATTCATAGGCTAATTTAGAAGGAAAACATAGAGAAATAACAGGAATTGAGGACAGAGCACGGCTATGTGACATCTGAGCTATTCTTTCTTCCTGCAATTTTAGATCATGACACAGATATGATATAACAAACATAGAAACTGTAGAAAGAGATGAGAAAAACTTATTGTTCCATGAAGAAGTGCAAGAATCCTGTAATCTTATTCTTCAGCCATCGAATCCACATTAAACAGTCCAAACACAAGGTGTTCCAGCAATCTCTGTTCATAAAATCTCTTAAGGCATACAGCGCAGGTCTCAAATCAGGTTATCAATCAACCAACTCCCACCCTTTGAACAACGAACAACGTTGTTTAAATAGGCAAAATATCTATTACAAACAGATCTCAGATAGATCTGATGGAGTCACATCTTCTAACCTAGTTTGTACTGAAATAAATGCATAAATATTTATTTAAGCTGCGCTAGAGGTAGCAGCAACAAAATTGAGTTTAAGTATGGGTCATTTCTTGTGATGCGCTGGCTATTTGGCCATAATTGCGCCTTGAATACTAAAACAATACCCATATGTGTCTCTGTACACCGCTTCTGCAAAAGATGGGCTTTAAATCCTTTTATCAGCACCGTTTAGGCGGTTCCATAGATTTAAAAAATAATTTTTGCCTTTTTAGATTGTGGCGGTGGCTGTCCCTTCAGTTTGATGAGTTTCCCTTCAAATCCAGAAGGATTTAGGCTGCTGAGGTTCAGGCGGTGCCGAGGGGACTTGTCGAAATTCACCAAACGCTTTCATTTTTATTGGATCTGATCATCTTAGCTACACCCTTCTGGCACCAGGGTATCTTTCACCTAACTGGTCCTTTAATATTTGAGGGATGGCACATTAGTCATTTGTATCCATGACAGTAATTGCAGAGTCTGGAAGTAGTAATCTGCCAATGGAAGCAATTGTTGTATTCAAAGTGAAACGAGATGCCAAGTCTTCTCTTGAAAGTGTCTCAATCTGATTAATAACGAAGTCCATAGAATCTGCAATAAATGGTTCATGTGGTCCATCTTGAATTCCTGTCAAAATATATCACTTTAGCATAAAGCATGGTGTCCAATTTATCAACGAAGGCCAAGGTATTTCATCTGCAAAAGGACGAGTTTCCAGAAAAGTATTGGAGAGCACCAAATATTTGACCCGTCTTGGGCGATATTGCGTAAAAAGTTGGGCTAGCAAGAGATGTCCCATAAAGATGTACATGGTGGATATCCATAGAATCCAAAAACTTCTCAAATGAATTAACCCATTCTTGATGGCTCCAAACAGGTGGTGCATCTGCAGCAATTACTCGATAACCCTTCATTGACAGAAACAAAATCTGTTTGTAGAACACATCCACAGTTCCTGCCATGCCTGAAAGAAAAACAAGTGGGGGTACCTCTTTAGGACCATAATCATAGTATCGCCACTGTCTCACTCCAATCAGCAATATTCAGAAGATATTCCCGTTACATCAACATGTAAAATTTCGCATTATTTTTTCTTCTGCAAACTCTATAAACTTTCAAGGAGATTGAATTTTGGATAACATCAGAACCATTCTATCTTGGTGATGGGTCCTGTACGTCGATGAAATATGATGAAGAGGCACGTGTCCCTTGAAATGCAGGTAGTCGCCGGGCGCTGTAGCCATGAGTTTCAAAGTGAGAATGGCAGATGAGTGTCAAATGGATCGATCCATGGACCTGCGATTGTAGAAAGCATAGGGAAGCATTATTAGAGTCATGACCAACATCTAAGACGCTATCCTCCTTATCGTTTGAACAATGGAACATGCGATGTGCTAGTTGGATATATGCAGGAAATGCTTGCTGGAGTACAACACAGCCCCAGATCTGTATGGTCTCAATCTTTGGAAATTCCCGCATTGCTGCCATTACAATTTCAACAACTGTATGCAATTCTCCAATGCCATCAAGAACATTACCAGTGAAATCCATATCTATTCCATTTAGCACTGAAAGGTCCTTTTTGGCAGTCTGTCGTCCTGATTGTGCTGTTCTTGAGTCAAACAAGGATTTTATATCCCCACTGTAACAAATGAAATCTGATGAAGATAAGGGATCAAAAGATAACCCTGAAGGAACAGCTTCTGTGAACACCTTGAGCATGCAACCAAGTGCATATGTTCCATAACTTTGAACAGATTCTGAGTTTCCGAAAGCCTTCATTGCTCCTACCACTGCCCATAGGGCTGCCCACTAGTCATCAACTGTGGCTGATGCTTTCATTTCATCATGTTGCACACCAAATTTCTTATTGTCCTTGTAAACATTTAGACTATTCACAGAGCCACATTCACCCACAACCTCACTGGCAGTAGTATCAACAACCAATGTAGGCCTGCTTATATGGTCAAACTTGAAACCATTTTCGTCCAATGTCTTGGCCATAGTCCCAAGCAAATTGCATCCTTCATGTTGCACTACTTCATTTGTTCTGCGAACAGCCATTGCACCAACAACTGCCACGATAGCACCATAATTCACCATGGCTAAAAACACTCTTTATTCCATCACAATGAACAAGATTCCACATAGTGCTACAAGCATACCACTGGATTCTCACATCTTGAGGAAACACAAACATTGCTTAAATAAGTGCAAGTGCACCTCCCTCCCTATCTGAATCTTTGGAAGCCCTTAGTGGTCGTTTGTTGTTACTCCATTCTGAATGACCAATTGTGGTCTTTGCACAAAGCATTTGAAGAGTGCTACATCCTGCCCTCTGTACTAGAAGATTGGTTCGATGATGCTCCATAGAAACAGTAACAGAAACCCATGCAGTATGTCCCATATTAGAATTCAAGGCCCTGACAAGAGAGCCAATAGCTGTAAAACCCTGAATCTGCACCTCAAAACTACTAAGAAATTCTTTCATGGCAGCAATTATGAATGCAAAAGCATCATCACATAGAGATTTCGAGGTCACCAAAGACAGATGAGCTGAGAGTGCTATTGCCATTGCCAAGGTTGGGATACAAAACCCCAAACCCCATCCAACATTCTTCTTGAATGTACATGAGCACAGATATAGACACAACCAAACCACTGGACATTCCAAAGTACCACCAATTGAAGAATGAACTCTTGTGCTTCCTCTCGTTTGGGTTTCGATCATCACACTGGTCTGTCCCAAATGCTTGCAGACAAGGTTTGTGCCCTCCTTGCCTCAGTAGTAAATATGGAACATTGCGGCAAGCAAAGTATGACATATTTGGCCTGTAAACATGTTGATCATGAAAGATGAATAACCTGCTGCAGCAGGAGGCTAACAGTGAGCTTGTTCAGATATGTAGAGATAGTGTCGCCCTTTTCACACTTGATTTTCCGAAGCTTGTCCTTCAGCACCAGCTTCTTATGGTCGCTGCTGTTCTGATATAGATCCTTCAATTTCTTCCACATTGAAAATAGAGTCTCCTTCCCATGGAGACTCGAGAGAATATGGTCTTGAACTCCCTCCAGAAGAATCCTCCTCACTCTCGCCACACATTTCTTCCATTCCGTCAATTCTTGGGCATTAGCTGTTGCTGGCTTGGGGACTTCTTGATCATTGAAGTCCTTCAAACCATTCTCCTCTAATAATGCTTCGATGCGATCCTTCCATGCTATGTAATTTGGGCTGCCATCCAGGGCATACTTGAGTCTCAAGCCATTGAACGCCATTGGTGAACTTTGAGATGTGATAAGAAATCGATTTTGTACCTACAATCAAGAACTTCAAACTTTGAACTTCTCCCTTCTTTGTATACTATTCTCCACTTTGATCATCTTTGCTCCAATACCATGTAGAAATTATCACGATAGATCACCTGATTATGCAATGTACTAAAGAAAAATACTTGATCTACTTGTACTATCAAACTTGCGGAAGCTTAATCGATTTTGAGCAAGATCAATCAGAACACATATAATAGAGAAGAAGAAATCATACACATGAAACATAGAAGAATACTCTGGGGAAAGCCTCAGCTAAAATTCCTGCTATCTGTATTATCATACAAGTGGAAATATCTCAGGATTACACAAAACTTTAGCTCACAAGCTATCCAGCTTTCAGTACAATCCCTCACTGTTGCAAATAGATAGAATAGAAAACACATATGCCTTCCTTTAGTTTTGCAAGCCTCCTATTTCCTTGCACAATTTCTCCTGGGTCCTCCACCTGCAACCTTTGTGAATAATCCTCTCACACACAACACTGACCTCTGAAATAACTATGCAATCCTGAAGGAGATAATTCCTTCTACATGGATGAGTTTCCTTTATAAGAAAAATCCTCCAACTGATAGTACAATGTCCCTGTCTTTAATCTCAACTGGGTCTTTGTCTGAACTGACATGCATTGGTTATTTATGAGAGAATATTTAGTTATCTAGAGAACACTAGTTGCATGCATGCATGCATTAACTGACTGAACTCACAATTAGTTCCTCCAATTGTTTGGAAGTAATTTAACTGGACTTAACTCAATTAACTGATCTAATTAATTACAACTCAAATAAAATTCATCCTTATCTCCTTAATTAAGGGATAACTTCCTCAATCAAAGGGATAATTGTTGCATGTCTTCACAAAGACTTCATGTTTGATTTTCTTCAACTAATTAACTCAAGATGAATTAATTAATTATTTTTCAAACAACTAGTAAGACTAAATTCAAATTTTAATTCTCAATTTTAATTTAGGGACTAATTAAAAGTGGAATCTATCTCGAAATGATATTTTTATCATTTCTACTTTTTTCTATTTCCAACAGAGTTGGAGTATATCCTAAAATGCTATTTATAGCAATGCTATTTTTATCATTTCCATTTTTAGCATTTCTTGTTGCCATTTTCAACACTAGGTGGTACCTCTGATAATGGAGTCCAATATGGTGGGTCAACGTACTCCTAAACTAAGCTACATTGGAATTATAGGTCAAAAAAATGGAAAAAAAGACTGCTACATGCATGCTAGAAGAAGCTGCTACAAGATTCTTGTTTTGCAACAGGAAGTCCTATAATTCTACAAGAAGTTTTCCGAGAGGGTTTGGAGGGTAAGGATGATGGTATAAAGTGATGGAAAGATGGATGAAGATTATGGTGGATGGATGGAAGGTGACCAATACCCCTAGCCAAGATCAACACTTCAGGAAGGGAAGCTTTGGACTAAGAGGGTTGCTCACAGTGACCAAAAAATAGAGATCAAAACAATGGTTGGGATTCATCAAAAGAGAGTGGAGAATTCTTGGATAGAGATGGTGAAAATATCCATTGCCTGTAGGACTTTGGACTAAGAGGGTTGCTCATGGTGACCAAAAAATAGAGATCAAGACAATGGTTGGGATTCATCAAAAGACAGTGGAGAAGTCCTAGATGGAGATGGTGAAAAGGTCCCTTGCCTACAGGTCCAATAGTCCTGCAACATCACATGCACCTATTCTTCTTTTCATTTGCAAAATATTATAGCCAATGGTGGAAAATATGTGTTGAATATGGAAACTTTCTAATTGATGCTAAAAACTCTGATGTATGCAATGAATGAACTTCTAAGCTACATTAATCATATGTGAAACAAGATAACTAATGTAGATATTTTTCCAAGAAATCATAAGCAATAAATTATCACATAATTTTTTTGGGTTGTGATTGTGGATTCCTCTAGTTAGGCTCCCATGAGAGAGATGAGATCAAGGCACAATCACATGCTTTTTGAGGAATTATATTCTACTAAAATGCAACAACCAATAAACATTCTAAGCTAATGAATAATATCAATACACAAGATGGATCTAAGCTATTGGGGTTGGGCCCAAACCAAAGAGATTCAACCCTCTCAACTAACTCAATGATAGTTCAATAAGAAAATTCTCATTATCATTGCAAAAATATCAAATAGATCACATAATAAGTCAAAAATAATAGTCACAAGTGCTTGAGCTCAATAGCTTCTTAGCTAGAAAACAAAATTTGAATCCTAACGAGTTCCTTGGAATTTTTATTCATACAAAAGGGTAGCTACTAACAGCTCCCTAGAAAATAGAGATGTTTGTTTCCCAAAACTTGAGAAAGGTAGATTTAGATCTTCCTTGAACTGCATTGGCTTGGCTGCCAATTAATCTGAGTTGATGAGAGACAAAGTGGTGATCTTGGCTGGTTGAAGGCATTAAGGAGATAGAAAACCTCCTAGAATATCTCCTTGTTGTCTACTTTGAGCTCCTGCATTGAAATTATCTCAGAATTGTCCCAATTCCTCCATTTAAACCATGTTAGGCCACATGACATAGTACCACATCTTTTATCCTCCTCACTAAGCATAATATAATAAAAATTGTAAATAAATGTGAGAAAGAGATAATTCTAAAGCTGGAGGATGGCATTATGACCCTTGTGATATACCTATTGATAAGCCTCATCATCAAACCCCTACTAAAGTTGTTTCTCATCCTCTAAGCAACTCATTCATCTATGTCCATGTCTTTCATGGCCTTGGTGGCCTCTCTGACATCCTAAGGCTTTTCATATGGTGTGCCTTCTTGAGGATAGAAGAATACATACTTTTCTATGTTTATTTTGCTTCCTCTCCTCTTCCTCATCCCTTCCTTCCTGTAGGCCTAAAAGAAAAGGTGGACTGAGATTGAGTCTAATCCAGTTGATTTTTAATCTTTGCATGATTATTTTGTATAGTGGTGTCCTTTCCAATGAATTCCTCAACATTTTAGGAGAGTGATACTCCTTGATCTGGAGACTATGGAGTAAGGAACTCCATATTCTCTAGCATGCTTGTTGGCTTTCTATCCCTAATAGCCCGACTGTGTCTTCAAAATGTGAGATGTCCTGCTCTTGGGTGGAAAGGTATCTAGGTGCTAGATTAGCATCATTAGAGATGATGATATGATTACTAATGACAATCACTGGAATTATCTTCTCTGCCCTGATATATAGTGGTTCTTGTTCTTCCTTTTCCATTACTTTCTTTACCTCCTCATATTTGGCCTCCTCATGAGTCATCCAAGATGCTAGGGACATCAATTTCATGTCCCCCAACTTTGCATTGGGGTGTAGGTTTTAACCATGTATAGAAATTACCTGCATACGAATTCTAAAACAAAGAAAATAAACAATGCGAGAGCATAACACATAAAACACATATGCACAGATATTTTAGCCTGGATCCCAAAACCAGGACTACCAGTGTGATTTTTCATTATGTTCCTTTCAATGTTACAATACATATTTATACATGCCAAAGCATCCAATACCATGGACCGAAAACCATTGCGTCCAAAACCATGGACTGAAAACCATAGGGAGGTTCGCCCAACCTAATATAGGGTCCAAATTTTTTTTTTTTCCCGGGGCGTTGCCCCGGACCCCGTAGAAGGGGGCTACCCACCCCCCTCAAACCCCCCGAATAGGGGGGGTTGCTGCCCCCCTTGTGACCCCCCTGCTATGCAATCGACGCAACGAAGGGGGGGCTCCGCCCCCCCTCTAACCCCCCAGATCACTACGGAGGTTAGTT
>APFE030139960.1:220210-236846 GCA_000404065.3 Pinus taeda
AACAAAGAAAATAAACAATGCGAGAGCATAACACATAAAACACATATGCACAGAGATTTTCCCCTGGATCACAAAACCGGGACTACCAGCTTGATTTTTCATTATGTTCATTTCAATGTTACAATACATATTTATACATGCCAAACTATCCAATACCATGGACCAAAAACCATCGCGTCCAAAACCATGGACCAAAAACCATAGGTAGGTTCGCCCAACCTAATATAACACAACCGAACATGGGGTCCCAAACATTCATATCATTCAAGGTGAGGTTATGCATGTAAAAGACAACCAATTTTGCTCTATCTTCTATTCTAATTTGGTCACATAATTCAATGAATTTTTTGTAGTCTTGAAATGGCATGGATCCATGTTATGCTAAGGTCTTTATTTGGAATCACATCCACTACTCTTTGAGAAAGAGTGCATAAGACTTGGATGGTTGTCTGCACTGTAATGCCTCCATGGAGAGGCTATCCATTGTGGCATGTTGGGTTTCTTTCTCCTGTAGCTTCTCCCTCAACCATTTGTTCTCTTCCTGTAGCTATTGTGTTACCTTATGCCCCTCCTGTAGCACCTTCTATTCCTCATGTAGCACACTCTGTTTTTTCTGTAGTACACTCTATTTTTCCTGTAGCACACTCTGGTTTTCCTATAGCATACTCTATTTTTCTTGTAACTTCCCCTTTCCTTTTTGTTGGAGGGTGGTATGTGTCTCGGGTTGTTTAGAGGAGGTTGATCTAGTGGCGAGCCTCCTTACATATGCTATAGGAGTCCTTGAGATGTTTTCTGGAGATGTGACCTCCTTAACTTTCCTTTCAGTGGGCCATACCTCCTCTTTTTTACTTGGGGAATATTCAATTGTGATAGGGGCATTTGTGAGAGTTTGAGGCCTTCCTTGCTTAATCCTAGTGCTTTTCTTGGTATTAAAGTAGAGGGGAGCTTACATTTTCCCTATCTTTAATTAGAGGGGAGCGAGAAAGATAGGAAAGATAAAGCTTGCCTTTTTTCACTAGGTCCTGGAGACAAAATTGTTTTCTCTGGGGATATCCCTTCTTCTCTATATTCAGTAGTTTTCTCAGGGTTTGGTTTATCATGTTTGTTGGACACCTAATCCTAAATGGGTTAGTGTGGAAGCTAAAGAGACAAAGCAGTCCAAGGGACCTTGGGATGTGAATCCCAACGGTCACCATATTGTACTATAAATGTATATCTATTGTTAATAAAATTGTAATGCAAGCTTTATCTTTCCTATCTTTCTTGCTCCCCATGTGTGTTTAACATGGTATCAGGGCAGGCGATTGCTGGTCCTGCTCCAATTTGAGCCACTTGTTTTTGTGGTCTCCATATATGTCAGTGTCAGTTCTGCGTTACCTGACCTCTATCCACTGCCTTCTGCTCTCTGTCTCATAATCTGACATCTCTTCCTGAACGCTGGTATGTTGTTTAACGCATGAGATTCCTTGTTGTTAATGCCTGAACGTTTAACGCCCGAAGCCATAGACACTCCAGCTCCCGGTTGACACTCCAGCTCCCGTTTAACGTTTAACTGCATTGGAATTTTTTATGGTCTGCTATGCGTTGAAATGTTGTTGTGCTGCTTTGAAACACTGTTTATCTAATTTCGATTCAAATCCTTCACAAGTCCGATCTGCGCCTCGGCTCCTCTCCTCTCCACGGTAATATACCATTTGGCACTACTACTCAGAGCCTCATCACTGATGATAACATCTGAGGAAGGAATTCCTCCTGTAGCAGCGACAGCCTAGTCATAGCAAATATGCAAGGTCTGCTTCCAAATAGCTAAGCACACAAGATGAGATGAAAATGCCTCTAACTGCTTTTCATTCGCTAGCTCAGTGATTGCACGAGCACATCGTATTAATGACTGAAGCCTTGTTAATGGGTTAATCGTATACCATTGTTGCTCCTTGTTCTTCGCTGACATTTTAAACGCTGTTTGAACAGTGACATATTAACGCTGTTTGATATATGGTGATATATTTAACGCTGTCTGACATGGTATTCAGAACGCTGGAGGCCTGAAACGTTGTGAACACTGGAGGCCTGAAACGCTGTTTGAGCGGTGGTCAAGGAAGTACGCCGAGAGATGGAAGTCAAGGCAGGAAGTATTTTCGTCGATTGACGTGGACATACTTTTTTCTTGCATCAAAAGATTCATTATGAGTTGTGTACAGTGGGATCAAAATTACATTAAAGGGGAGTTCGCCTAATCGTAAGCTCTGTAAGGGTGGGAGCCACATGTGAGGATGTGGCTTATGCCAAAGTATTTGAAACACTGTTTGCTGCACCACCCAAGGTTTCGATACAAACTTCCTTCTGTTCCGCTTAATTTCTTCAGGAGGTCGCCTGCACGAATTGATAACATGGTATGTTGAATTTCTCGCTCTTTTTTGGATATTAATTCTGCTGGTTTCTCCCACACACTGGGGATTTTTTAATAGATCTCGAGGTCTGCACTGATACTCCGCATCCATATCTGGGCGGGGCGGCCTTAATTCCACCACACATCAATCCACAGATGCCCACACGGCTTAGCGTATTGGCTGCAATAGATGCACATCGATATTGTATTTCAATTGTGCAGATATTGGTACTACAGGTGCTCCATCAGTGGTAGTACCCTGAATAAACTTCTGAATTGCTTCATGCTGGTTAATAGCTACACTCTCCTGGATAAGATCAATTTTGTTTTGCAAAATAATTATATGTTTAAGACGCATGATTTCCACAGCAGCCAGATGCTCTGAAGTTTGAGGTTGAGGATAGCTCTCATTGCTAGCAATCAAAAGCAGTGCCCCATCCATGATAGCTGCACCATTGAGCATGGTAGCCATGAGAATATCATGACCAGGAAAATCAACAAATGACACATGTCTTAAAAGCTTCATGCGAGTGTTCTCAAAACCAGCAACATCACACAGAGGACTTTCTTCCTTGCCACTTCCATATTCCTTGTAACACATTGGTCGAGGACAGCACTCATCTTCACATTTATATATTTTTTTCATTGGCATATCCCAGTTTAATAGTGATGTTACGCTCCAGTTCATTCTTGAAATGAACTGTGGATTGTTGATTTACCATGTGCCCAATTGTACCAATGTTTATTGTAGCTTGACGAGAAATGACCTCTGGAGAAAGTGGATGCAACTTGGTAACATCCAGCTTACTCAGGTCATGCTCCATCAACCATTTTCGCGACATTGTTGCCACTTGACAAGCCCTTACAAGATCTTGTAGTAAGAGTACAATATTATTTTTCTGGTATTGCAAGCCTTGCCTGCATCAATTTGCTGGTTGAAAAACATAAGCACATTCTTTTATTTGAATTAAAATCCAGCCATCTGTGAATGGAATTATTGGATTGAGTAATGTTTGATTTTACTTCTGCATTAAGTTAGAAGTCCAGATTGTATTGAGTTTGGAAATGGCATGAAGATTGTTGAATTGAGCACTAGCACTACTTAAGCTTTTATTTCAGTGCTTTCTTAGCTTACTATAACAAATGAGACAACAAGCATGGTATCTCAAATATTGAAGTGGACTATTGTTTTATTTGAAGAGAGTGGCAAGATCAGAGAACACTGATTCGTACACCAGTAAAGGCATATGAGCATTCAAGTGCTGTCGATGACAGTGTTATAATTATTGAAGTTTTGATAGCCATCATTTCTGATTTGAAAGTGAAAGAGAAATTGAAGGATCCAAGCAAGTTTGCAGTTGTTGTTGCCTCAGTTTTGTTTTTTAAGTGACATTGAAGAAAAATGGCCAGAATCAGTGAAGTATTAGAGTTCATGAAAACTCTTATACAATCCACTGTTGATGACACATTACAAATCAACAAAGGCTCTCTCTCAGAAATTCAGATATGTCTACAAAATGCACAGGAAAAGATTGATTTTTTGCAGCTTGAATCACAACTACAGCAAGAAGAGCTACATCAAAATAGACACCATTCTAAACCTATTTTTGTTCAGAACATTAAGACAACCACCCATCAGCAGCATGTTACAGTTCATTCAGATTTAGTACCAAATAAAGCAGCAGTTGTACATGCAGATGTAGAAGTTCAGTCTGCACTTCCCAAGCCCATCATTAGACCTTGGGAGCAGCTTGTCCACAACAAGCACAGAACCGGTCTTGGTTATGACAAGGACTTGGCCTTTCATATCCCAGACTACTCAAAACCCATTCAGTTTCAGAGTGTTGGATTCATTCATGACAGTTCACTTGCTCCTCATGACAGTTCAACTTCAGCTGTTCCAGACTCTGCTCCTCTTCCACAACAACAACAACAACAGATCGTGAAATGCCAACACTGTGATCGGGTTGGCCATCTGAAAGATCACTGTTTTGATCTTCATCCATGTAAGCACTGTCATAAAACCAGTCATTCTTCACACAGATGCTTCAGAAACAAACCTGCAAGAACAAAGATTCATCTAGGATGGATCGCTTCTTGGCAATGGGCATCAACAGCCAAGAAGATATTTCAAACACATGTCAGAACTTGTTCCAGAATATTGAACAGTCTTGCAGTTGAGTTTTCTCCATCATCTCACCTTGTATCTGACAGGGGGGGAAATGATGGTCATCTACAAGCTTCAGAGTTACATCAAGCGAGCCTGAGCCACAACCCGCCACACCAGTTTCAGAGTTGTAGCCAGAGACAAAGATGCCCGTGAACATGCCTTCAGTTGGTAATCTGGGACACTTCCTCTAGCAGAAGACTTCAACTTCTTGCCAGTTTTGGAAGAATTCTAGGAACAATATTGGGGACACTTCCTCTAGCAGAAGACTCCAGTTTCTTGCCAGTTTTGGAAGAGTTCCAGGAATTGCATTAAGCATTCCAGAGTTGTTGGTCATCCTTAAACCATCACAGGTTGAGACTTCCCTTTTCAGGTTGAAGTTTTACCTTTTATACGGGGTGAGACCTCCCTTTTATGGTTGAAGGTTTCCCTCTTTAAAATAATAGGATTACTTCCTCTAGCAAAAGACTCCAGCTTCTTGCCAGTTTTGCTTCTTGAAGAGTTCCGGGAACTGCACTAAACGTTCCAGTGTTGGTGGCCATCATTAAACCACCGCCCTTTATACCAACATTTCAGAGAGCACATTCAGCCTAGTGATGCCATGCATTTTTGCACATTTTGTATTACAGCTCTCTTCTTGGACTCATACATAACCCTTCGGATTAAGGGGGGGAATGTTGGACACCTAATTCTAAATGGGTTAGTGTGGAAGCTAAAGAGACTAAGCAGTCCAAGAGACCTTGGGATGTGAATCCATGCGGTCACATAATGTACCATAAATATACATCATTTGTGAATAAAAAACGTATTGCATGTTTTATCTTTACTATTTTTTTCTAGCTCACCATGTGTGTTTAACAAAATTCAACTCCTCAAGAAGTCAGTTATTGAGAAGACGACAAAGGAAAATTTATCCAAACATCAAGATGATCAATAAAAATACAATAATAACAATAATATAAGGTACCATCTTTAAGAAAATCATGAATGATCAACATGAAGGTAAGGGACAAAGAGGATCTCCTTTTTAGATTCCTTTAAATCATCTCATTTGTATAATTCTATGCATATTAAGGGTGTCTAGAGATGCCATATCTTTATATAAGAACAATGCCCTCCAAGAAAATTCATTAAAAACATATTAGTGAGAAGTAGGAAGAGAGACTCTCGCTTTTACAAATTCAAATAGTTCACTTTCAACCAGTGTAATATTCACTAAAAATGAGAGATATGCACATGCAATAATAATTTAATCCCCTAAGAAATGTTTTCGTCAAACTTTCATATCATTCAATTAAATGAGGAGCCAAAAATGAGCAGTGCATATAAATAAAAAACACTATCGACAAGCCCCTTAAATGCCATCTCCTCAGTTTTTTATTTCTATTTGTCCATATGCATTGCTTAATCCTGATGTCATGCTCAAATCATGCACAACTAGACAAGATATTGAATGCCAAATTCAAAACACTATGGACCACCTTACTGACTAGAGAACAAAGGTAAACATGTCTTCTACCCTGCTCTAAAGCCTTATGGAAAGGTCACTAGATTATAAAAATTTGATTCGAAGACATTATGTATAGGAATAAGAGTGGGACAAGAGGTGGCTACACATCCCAAAGGAGTGATACTCTTCTTCTCCAATAAGTCTTAGTAATTCAATAAGTGTTTTGCATTACCCTTCTCAACATTACAGGTAAGTTCCCAAAGAAGAATTATTTTATCCAATTACGAACACATATTTCTTCATTCTCTAGGATATAAATATCCATAGGTTTCCACTTGGATAATCGTTCTTGAAATGATGAAAAATAATCATAAAGGAGGGGAAATGAAAATAATAAATTAGTTTCTTCCATTCAATTTGTAAGGAAAAAAACATTTGAATCAGTAATATGAATGAAGTACTTTCTCTAAAAAAAATTGGTGCAATTTCAATAGGATAAAATCTAGACCCTCCTCCTCCTTTAAAATGCATGTCTATAGTATCACCATCATCTCTAATTGATATAGGTTGTACAAGGAATGAAATAAAGGAAAGAAAGGAAATGAGACACACACAAATAAGTATAATGGAAAGCACATTCATATGGTCAAAACACAACTTCTATTAACTAATAAAATAAAACAACATTGTAAAACACAAACAGCTAGAATGGTGGTGGTTATATTTTAACCAAGAGAGATGGTGGCTACAAACAATTTCAAAATTTATCACAAGAGGATGAAAGAATGGCCATTTAACACAAAAAAATAACCCTAGAGATCCAAAACCATAGCCCTAAAAGACGAAATGCCAAAGGCTTTTGGGGCTTGAGGTGGTTAGTTGGTACCTTAACATCCCATGGATGAAACTTCTGCATACAATATATGTTTGGGGTGCACAATATCTCATGGGAAATATCTATCCAAGGAATATAAATTTTTACTTGGGAAATTGAATTCCATGAAACCCCTAACCCTTTGAATTAACAAAAAAAATTCTTTAAGGGCCTTAAAATGGTGGTATAAGTTTGTGACCAAAACATAATAGAAAAAATGATAAGAAATAGAGAACTATTGAGATATTGGAAGAGGTGGGGGGGCACTGATATCCACCTAGATTAATATTTCCCCCTTAGCAAGAAATGGTATCCATTGTGTAAAGTTCTCTCAACAAATGGAGGAAATTTTGCTAAATTTAGCTCTTGGTGAACCACATGCCTTAGTGAAGAAGTTGGCCTACTTTAACAACCCAGTAGAGTTGTATGTGCTGTTGCAAAATATCCTTTGCCTTATTTTCCATGATTTGATCCCTTATATCGCATTCAATGCATTCAGGTTTGAGTTATGTGGTGCCCAATTTGGTAACTACCTCTAGGGTAACCAACAGATGTGAAAAATATGGTTGAAGTAGCTCCACATTAAATATTGGGTGCAAGCCAAGGAAAGGGGTAATAGATAATTCAAAAGAATTTTCACCCACAAAAATTATGATTATGTAAGGCCCAAATAAAATTCATTTGAGCCTCCTATGGGATCCTATAGGCCACTCTTTTTGTAAATGTAACCACATCTTATCACCAACCTAAAACATTTGTGGAACCCAATGTTGGTCATGTCATTGATTGTACTTGGAATTAGATTTTGTAGGATATAGTGAACTTATTTTCGGAGTTTTATATCCCTTCAACAAATTTAGCTACTTTATATACCTCGACCAAAGCATGGGACGAATATGCTAGTGAAGATAAAATGGGCATAGCTAAATCAATTTTATTGAATGGTTGGAACCCCAAATGCAACTAAAAGAGACTCTGAACAAAAGAACTATGGTATAGGGATAACTGAAATTTGCGGTTGCTAATGAATTCAGATTGAAAGCAATAAACACAAACTTATTCTACTCAACCTACAGAAGGGAAAACATGCAATAGAAGCACATGCAGTCATTAAATCATAATGAACATATTATTTTTACTGGGGAACCCAACTGAGAAAAAGTCGTCCTCGGTTTTGTATAAAATTAGATGAGAATATGGATCTACTACAGTGACAACTTTAATCCTTGAAGCTCAACCTACACTCCAATATTGATCTCCTGATGTTTGACCTTCTCTGACAAACACTTAGCCAAAATAAGCCTCAACCTTCCTCCTATTTCCCTTTGCAATCCTTGAGGATATTAGCTCCTAAAAGATAGAAGACTTCCCTATTTCCTTGCATATATCCTGTTACACAGATTTTGTCACTAACCTTAGACTCCCCGTTCCTTGATCCTGGAGGACCTCTACAATGAACCCTACATGCTTTCCCTCCATGAAGAAACTGCCATTGTGTCCCTCTTCATGGGCAGATCAATTCCCTTTTGCACCATTTCCATTGAAACTTTTGTTTTGCCCAGTTTACAAGACCGACGCTAATGGCTCTTGTCTTCCTCATGCCAATATGCAGGGATTTTCACTGTCCCTAGTGTTACCACTCATAATTAACCTCAAGGCCAAGAAAAGGCAATTCTGAGATAACCACAAACCAAGCTTTCGATATGGCATCTAGCCCTGTTAGACGAGAGAGGGCTCTCTCTTTGCCAATAAGATGTGGCTGTAATGAATGAAATTTTAGGCTAGATATGGAGTATGGGAGTTTGTTTATAAGGCTTTGGGTCGAAACAACAAGAGAAAGGACGATGGGGCTATGGAGTCGATGCTAGGGCAAATTAAGTGCCATGTTCAAGCAGATAAAGATTGCGAATGTGAGAAGAACAGGGGAGTAAGCCCGTTGTCCTGCAGGCATCAAACAAAGGATGGATCTACACCGGCAACTTTAGACGAAAGAGAATCACGAGGTTACTCAACAGAGCATCTAGAAAAGGATGAATTCTACTAAGACAACCACTACAACTGACAACAAAATTGTCATGAAAGGAGCATCATTATAGATGAATTCCTAACATATCTCTTAGATAATGCTGAAACACAACAGAAAAACAAAATATGTAAATGAATTATAGGAAAAACATACTAATCATCAACACCGTGATGAATCCTAGGTCCAAAGGGAAAAAAACTACTTTATTAAAATGATATCCAGGAAATTTTACACAAAGCCAAGCAACCTCTCTACTACCAAAATCGAACCTCTATCCTTTAAAAATAATCCTATATATAATATTACAAAATCATTAAACTTTGCTCCACATAGGAAATAAAATAAATAAAAAATAAAAAATTTAATAATGAAATCCTATATTAAAACACTAAACAATATGATGACTTAATTTGGAACTAATACTCGAAACTATCTCGAGAACCATGAGAAATAGTTTTTTAAAAACACAACTTAAATGAAGGTTTGTCAAGTGGATTAATATCACTGGATCTTCTCCTTTAAGTGTGGAACCATATTCCACAAAATATGCCCTTTTACTTTTGTTTCAATATTTGACTGTTGATATTAAGCCTTAAAATCTAATATTTTCCTCAACCACTGCTGGATTGGTGCCTGGCAACTTTGACACTTCAGTTTTCACCATTACTTTTCCTCTTTCAAAAGATGACCTCCATTTTTTCGAATCTGGGACTTGATCATTCGATGATTTTGATCCTAAAATATCTTGCTTGTTACCAAATCTTCCATAGTATTGAAAACAACAAATGTTGTATAATATTTGTTCTTCATAGGAGAGAATGCCTGAAATTCAACTGACAATTTCTTTGGAAAAGGATTATGCAGTTTATCCTCAAAGGTACCAACGAGTATCTTATGAATATAAAGTTTTGAGAAGTCTGCTTCATTTACTTCAAGACATATGGTTTTCACATACTGATGCAAAGGAGGCTAAACTTTAGAAACCCTGGAAGATTTTTCAGGAGGCTTACAAAGATAATAAGCATTCTCAATTAATGTATTGTGTCGAGCATCAAGGATTTTCACATTTTTCAGTCACATCATTATTGGTAACATGTTTTCCATGCATATGATTGTTTTAGGTGAATGATGCAAGGTGAACTATGTAAGAAACCCCCACAGTCTTTGAGTAAATTGCTTGCAACATCAATATTGTGATGAGTGAAGTCCTCTCTATGAAGGGCAACATCAGCATAGTCAACCTCTCTTTGTACAAGACATATTAATCTCATCAAGATAATTCTACTCTAGAACACATTTTCTTGTTCTCTTTCAAGCCCTGGATCTACCCACAATGATAACAACCCATTCCTCTACAGGCAATGCTGAACCCAGGAGTGCAACGCCTCAGCCCCAAGAGTGTAATGCCTCAACCAGGAGCATAGCGCTACATACCCAAAAACATCTCCAACTACTTTTGTCGTGGAAGTCCTTATAATGGCCCAGTCTTGTACTGTAGTGTGCTTGATGATTCATCTGAAAGCCCATAGAGAAAGTCAGGGAACTTGAATTTTTATTTGTAAAGGTATCTCCTCTTGAAGTTCCATGTTCTCATCAACTGGTCTCTCTAAGGATTCCACGACAGATCCATGAAATTTAGCCTGCCTATTAATTTCATATGCATGGGGTTTGGAGAACCAATAGCACTAAAAGGAGTCAAACTAAGGATATCAAATCCCTGCAAATGTAAATCAGCATCAATGCCCAGTATATCTGGGGCAACAACAACAATGAGATCTAAACTCTCTTCTTTTAAATAGTTACATTAGGATATGATATTTGAATTTTTATCAGAAGATCAAGTAATCAAAGAAGAGGTTATTATAATGGCTTCATAAGATATTATAACACATGCATTAGGGAAAGATCCTTCAGCCTTTAGTGTTGTCCACTTGATGTCATACCTCTTTTTCAAAATTGAACCATCTAATTTTGCCTCCCCATTTAAATAGCCAAGCTTCATAGGCATTGCTTGGACCCCATTAGGAAGAAAGTGTTGAACCACATTGTCAAAATCAACATTTCCAGAAGAATTAAAATCAACTATAGAGTCATCCATCTCACCCTCTGGACAGATCTAAGCATTTCCAACACCGCGTATTTCACCACCATTTGTAAGTGTTTCTCGAATGCCATACACATCTGTGATGTGATTATCAGCGTTGAAAGTAAAATTGACTGACACATATGAGAATGGCACATGACCTATAGCTGCTACCGCCCCACACTCCTTGTTTCGCATGACTGTTTCAGCCGCAATAGAGTAAGGCATATTTGATATGAAATGATTATTTTTCTTTGACATTATGCCACCACCTACAAATACAGGAATATCCAATGGGCCTTGACAATTGAAAACTGCTTTCAATGAACCTGCTAAAGGAAACAACAGAGGCTTTGCATCAAGGGTCCTTATAAGATCATTGACTTCAACATTTAGAACCAGGTACAAAAGGTGATACTCTCCATAACAATGTAAACTTTGAAATGGGAACCCATACTGTTACCCGTTTTGTAGAGATAGCAAAAAAGTGACTCGATTTCGAAAAGGGGTTATGCAGAACACACATGTTTTTTTAAAGCTTAGTTTTTGGCGCTATAATTTTTTTTATGTACATTGCATTTTATGATGGTAGTGTTTCTTATGCTGATTTAAAAATGTGGTAATTCTGCACCAGACTCTTTTTTTAAAATGTTTTTTTTTTAACTTTTTTTATTTTCTAATGTATGAAATGTAAATAATTATTTTGTAAACTTAATAATTTTTGAAGTGGTCTTTTTCTTCATATTTTCAATCCACAAGAAATAATTGTTTCTAAAAAACAATATTTTCTAAAAATTGACATAAAAATAGACATTTTTAACATAAATATACTTAAAAAACTACACGTTTTGATAATTGTTTGCTACAATTGGCATGCGAAAATCACAATTTTTATATGAAAATATTAATAAAAAATAGTTTTTTTTTATGAATTTCATATCAAAAAAATAATAATAATCATTTTTTTCAAAAAATAATGGTTAACTTAAAAATTAATGCAAAATCATATATTGCAAATATTCAACACATAACAACCTCAATTGAGTGTATATTCTT
Organism: Pinus taeda; assembly: GCA_000404065.3. Classification (NCBI taxonomy): domain Eukaryota; kingdom Viridiplantae; phylum Streptophyta; class Pinopsida; order Pinales; family Pinaceae; genus Pinus; species Pinus taeda. Next base: position 232,256 of record APFE030139960.1, read on the forward strand.
CTCATAAAAAGTCAAAGTCAAAATATTGCAAGTATAACTACTTAATAGTTACAAAAAATGAGCTTGATTTCCAAGCATAACTTAAATTTAATCAACAATGTCACGTAATCCAAACTCTTTGTCCTCTAGAGTTTCATCACTGTTTTCTTCCTCAATATTTTCTGCTTCCTTCTGCTCATTTTCGTCTTCTAATGGATCTTTCATGTCTGCCAATCTCCCAATGTATGTCTTTCCAAACATCCCATGTAATGGTGGTTGAGGTTCCTTTGCCTTTTTGCGACACGTGATTCACTTAAGTCCCCTTTCTTCAACCCAATTTCTTGCATTGCATCTGGAAGAAATTGAAGAGCATTAATTCTTTGCTGAATGAAATTGCATTGTAATGGATCTTTTCAATTGCAATGCAATTTCTTCCTTTTTGAAGGCAGCATGCTAGTGTTGTACCTAGTTATCAAGCACAAAAGAAATAATGAAGTAAATTAGTACAATGACATATTAATTTAAAAAATAACATATTGAAATTCAATTCTATATAATAAAACTTACCTGAGCCAGAAAATAAATCCAGAACCCAATCTCCTTCATTTGAACATATGTCTATAAGATAGTTAATCAATAATTGTGGTTTTTGATAAATGTTAACTATCTCTCCTTTTGCTTCTTTGTCTTCATATGTTAGTTTTTTCACAACAGCATCATAACTCAGTATTTGGCTGACTCTTTCCGTCCACCCGATTAAAAATCATAGACATACAGCTATCATCTTTTGCCCAACTATCAATATGAATGAACTCACAATCATTTATAAATACTTGATCATCACGGTTAAGAAGATTTGACTTTTTCCTGTAACATGAAATAGTAAAAGTTCCATCAACTTGTACATAAATGAATTTTTCAACATTAATCACATATACATTTTAAACGTCTTACCATGTAAGCTACATCCTTGAATTTTCTTTCCCTTTGAAGCTTGACAGTATCATTGCCAATTGTGTGTCTGAATGAAATGTCACAAATCTCCATAATGGTGATGGCGTGACTTCTACAAATCCCGCAACCAGTTTACTAAAAGCTTGATAAGTATAAGGGTCACTATCATAGTCAATATTTGGAACATTGAAACCATGGGGAAGATCTGCAATAACTAGGGCATACTTCCTTTTAGGTATGAGTGTAGCAATGTCTTCACAGTCGCCTTGTATTACTTGATATTGAATAGTGTCTAGCCCATTCCAAATGAAATGAGTAAGAGTTGGATCAAGTTCAACATTCTTAACACGTTGCTTCCTCAATCTTTCGGTCTTTATTTTTTCAATAAAGGTTCTGAAGCTAGTTGGCACTCCATTATCATCCTTCTTCATCTTTTATAAAACAAACAAATATATGTATAAGTTATAAAAAAAAAAAAATTGTAAGCTTTGGTAGGACTCTCCGATTTTCATGTCCATTACATACCCCACTACGGGGGAAGGGTAGCCCAAGATTTGAACCCAAGACTTCCGGTTCAGTGAGACTTCATTTCCACGGCCATTGCCACTTGAGCTACCCGATGCGGACATGTATAAGTTATAAATTAAAAATAGTACATAGATGAACAAAAATGAATGTGTAAATCAAGGTATCTTTTTAAATGCAAGATAAAAAACTTTTAATGTTGATATAGAACTTGAATCTGGATAGTTGCGTATGACATCATCCCAACTATCTTTATTCAACAATCTAACCATTTGTTCTTGAATTTTCATGTAAACTTTGTGAATACATAGATAAAGTAACAAAAGTCAATATAATGCTATGTATAACAAATACTACCAAGAACAACATGTTTTATTTAAAAGAAAATTATAATCTGGAAATAAATAAAAATAATTCAACAAACTTACTTTTGTAATTCCTCGGACATTTCCTCTAATGATAATTCCCCTGACTTCACACGAGATAATATTGTTTTGACAATTTTTTCATCTTTCACTCCTTGCATTGCTCTCCAAGGTGTGATAGTCATATCTTCTGGAAGCTGCTTCGAGTCAGGACCTAATTTACTACCGCCACATATCAATGGCTTAGACTTTTTAACCTTCTGGGGCCAATGTTTTCCCACATGCTAAAAATCTCATCAATCAAGTTCCAAACATCTCCAGTTCTCAATGCCAATTGGAAAATTTTATTAACACCTCTGAATATGTCACTAGGAAGGTTGTGTTTTCCACCTTTTCAATTGGGTTTCTCTTCAATTTGATAGCCTATTTCCATACAACATTCCCTTCGGAAATCTGTAGTAACATTTATCCTATCCCCACCACATTTTTCTTGAAATTCACTATGAATAAATCTAACCCTTTGGATGAGTCATAGACATCCTATATTAATTATCTGAATTATGATCCATGCACTAAACTTTGTCTATATGGCTGATAAACCAGCGTAAATGATCATTTCATTGTTCAAAACGTGGGGTTATTGGTGATATTCCTCCATCAATTGTCTTGAGCTTCTACGAATGTTTTCCCCCAAGCACATATAATTGTATTTTCAAAACATTTTGACTTATCAAATGTTCTTTGTGGGAACTTGAACTGGATCAACAAAGAAGCACATAATTAACCACATGAGCATATGGATTATACCTCATCAATGTCTTCAAGTTGTGAACATGTAGATGGTGTGCCTTTCTGACTTGATATTGACATTGTCCTTCACTTGCCTTACAGGTTTGTCTGACATTAAGCTGAATGTGCGACCACCATCAATTAAGTTTTTATTTGTCAAATTCTGTCGAATGGAATTTTGTTTTGTTTTGATAATGCCATCCTCTAAATCAGCTCCTGGTGTAATGATTTCTTTTCTTTATTTTGAAGTTCCACTAGGTTCTTGATTGTTGGTAATGACTACTTCAAAATCTTCAACTTTAATTTTCTTCATCATAACATTCTCAACTGATTTATTTTTTGGCATTGTTACTTTTGGGCTTTTACGGCTCTTCTCAGTTCCAATGTCATCTTCAGTAACGTCAACATATGCTTCATTGTCAGTTTCAACTTCATTGCCATCAAAAGTAACTTATTTACCCTTGGTAGATTTGTCCACTAGGGGCCTTTTTTTCTGATCCTTTGGATGTAGTTTTCTAGCATCATCAATTACTACATTTTGCTTGTTTTCCATATTTTTTTCTGACACTGAGTAAAAACTGTTGACAACTTTCATGATATCATGCTCTATGAAATGAATGCCTCCCAACCTGATTGAAAAACTTTCAACAAAATTATGCCAAATAAAATATCATATGTCAATAAAAACAAAATTAAAACAATATAGTGAGACAATTTCAAGAAAACAAAATACAAATATGAATGACAATACTTACGATGTTTTGTTTCATCTCATTTACAGTTTGTTTACACAACTTTGTAGATACATCTTTCATGTTATACAATGAATATGTTAGTTGATATTTAACCCTTTCATGTGACTTGGGAGCTTTTGTAAGTATGTAAACAACTTCAATGTCTGGTACTAAACACATATCTATGACTCTTCCCATCAGCTCAAAAATTCCATTTTCATTCGGTATATCAATATATAGATATATGTTCACACTTTGACTTTCTTTTTCTTTCACATACCATATTCTTGATGGGAATTTCACCTCTTTTGAATTCTTCCAGTCTAAATCATCTTCTTATCATTTGAGGCACTTGAAATATTTGTAGCCATCAGCTCAGGTGGAGTTCGTTCACTAATGTTTCTTGAAGATGCACCTTTAAGTGTCTTTGGTCCAAACATATTCACAGAAACCTTCTTTGATGCCATTTTCCTGAATTTAGTAAACAACGAAAACATATTAACTTAAATCCACAACGAAAATATATCCTAAATTTTTAATTTATATAATCAGATAATTGAAATTAAAAAAATATTAACACTAACAAATACTAGAAGCCCACTGACACCACCCTGTCCATCCACGGAGTGGCGGGCGATTTCCCCACCACTTACCTCGCATGCCCCCTACCCCTCTTCCCCCTCAACTGACCCACGCCACCCCACCCCGCAATTGGACGGCCATCCAACCGCACCCTTACCCCCCTTCCACACCTCCACCTACCCCCACTCCTCGCCCACCCCACCCCCAACCTACTTCCCCTCCATGCCCCCTCCACCCCCTAGCCCCACTACTGGCCCACAACCCCAATGCCACTTCACCTCCTTTCCACTCTCCCCAACCCCCAATATCCTACCCCCTTCCTCCCAACGTCTGCTAGCCTAGCCCACCCTTACCCACCTTCCTCCTATTCCACCTACCCGCCTTGCCCCCAACTGAACCACCCTTCCCCGCAATCGAATGGCTACCCTAGGCCACCTTTAACCCTCCTTCCCTCTACCCCTTAACCCCCCATCCACTACCTCACCCCCTACATCATCCTGGACTCAACCCTCATCCCTTCCTCTCACCTTAGCCACCGCCTCCCACCCACTATTTGCAACCACCCCTACCCCTTGTTCCCCCTCACTCCCCTTGTTCCCCCTCACTCTACCCGGACCCCACTCACCCCTCACCACCTCCTCCTTCCCAACCTTCTCTCTCACC